>JAYMFT010415187.1:0-17978 GCA_038088735.1 Panulirus argus | reverse complement strand
GTCCTCTGTTCTTAACGCTACCTCGCTAACGCGGGAAAAGGCGAATATGTATGAAAAAAATATATATATATATATATATATATTATAGATTAAGAGGGACAGGCAATTCTCCCCCTACCCTTTCCTGTATCATTGTCCAAAAGAAGGAACAGAGGAAAGAGCCAAGTAAGAACTTTTCCTTCAAGGTAATTCACCTTTTCCGATGCTGCCTCACTCATGTGGGAAACAACAAACACATATGAAAGCAAGAAAAAAGGAAAGGGGGAAGAATGGGTTGGAAATGTGAGAGGAACAGTCAGAGGTTAGCGTGAGGCCAAGAGCTGAAAGAGGTGTGGGAATGTTTGAAAGAGTGAGAGGAAGTAAGCCACAAACTGGTGTGGGTAAAAATGAAAGCGAATTGCATGAGGTGGGTGATTGCTAGTGCTTATGCACCTGGAAATCTACCAATAGGAAAAAGGATGATTGCTGAATCACATTCTCCAAACTCACAATATCCATCTTATGTAGAGGAAGGTACTGTATATGGATACAACACATGGCCAGGTCAGGCCAATCCTTATTGCTATAACCTGCAGCAATGACTACAGGGAAACAGGCTGATGGGGAAGTTCCTAACATATCACCACCACAACTCCTACATCAGGTCCATTATCTTAGGTCCTGTGGTGGGTATATACTTAGTATATCCTTTGGGAAAGGCCACTGCTTTCCCTAGTCATGACCTTTTGTAGACATATACAAACTGGCTTAGCTGAAACTATTAAATGTTGTAGTTCTTTCTATTTAGCATATATTTACCATCTTTTCACATCAGGCAAGTCATTTTCTTTGACCTATGTGGGTATGGTGGGTACTTCTACCTCAGTTTGTGGGTTGTGATACAGCTGGGGCATTCTTTCTTTTTCCTTTTGTTGAGTCCATCACACACCTTTCTGAGCACTCCAAGATGGTGTGTTCATCTCCCTCTCCAACTACAATGAGCACAATAAGCAGCATAAATGCTACTGCGTATAGGCTCTCAATCTCAGAAATTTCATGTTTCAAAATTTTGGAATTCTGTGAGGGAAGGTTTCTCGAACAGTATTGGCTTCAATGTGAGCCTCCTTCTTGAAAGGGAAGCTAGGGCTCAAAGAGTCAGAGTTGCCATAGTCCATCCTCTTCCTTTATCCATGGTCTTTGTGTCACAGTCACAGCCTCTCCAGAAAGGGTGGTTGGCCTGACCCCAGGATTTCAGGTATTATATTCATGAAAAAAAAAAATTAGTTCCTCCATGTCATCTCTTCATATCTGTTAATATGACCAGTAGAACTGACATTCTGGTGAACCACCTTTATCCTACAGCCTCTAGTGATTCTTTTGTCATTGAAAAACAATTCAATCCTCTTCAGGTAGCCTGACAACAACAATACCCCCTACAATTACCTTCAGTGATGAGAGATCCAAAAGGAGATTTCAATTATTCATTCCTCCAGACCAAAATTACATGAATAAGGAAATATCCTCTCCATTTATATCCAAAGGTTGGCTTTTCATTCATGGACTGTACAAAGGAGACAAATGTATCTCCAGCAACTAATCCATGAAATCCCCCTTACCACAAAGAGGCAGCTAACTGATATTGGATTGGTGCCCAGGATTTGAACCAGGGAAGACCAGTGTGTACCTCATGGTCAGCAACACAATTTACTATGCCAGAGAAGCCCATTTCAAAACTATTGCCTTTTTAAGTATGAGAACATCATTTTCTTTAAAAATATTTTTCACTCCTTTGTCAAACCTGTTATATTGCTTCCAGCCATAACCAAGATACTATATAATACTAAACTTGTTATACCTAAAACATGTTTCTTCACTTTCCCTTGACTAGTGCATGCTGAGAGGACTTAATTATGTTTTAATTGGATTAATGGCATAACAGATCTTGGGATATCAGTGTAGTAGGGTAGGAAGACTGATGCTGTAGGTGGTCACCCAGAATATTCCCTCGGATGCCTTCAGTATGATCCTCCATGGTCATAATTCATTCACTAATGAGCATTAGTAAGACAAACTATCTGCTATTCTTTGTAAATATTTTTGTTACAAACTCCATTCAACAATACAGAATGCAAAAGGCAGACTAAATATTATCTCCACCTCATACACAATAATCAGTAAATGTTACCACATCACTTATTCCCAAAAAAAGGTGCAGGAACTAGCAGAGGAGAAGCAGAGGACAGAGTTAAACAACAACCTTCAAGCAAAGTCCATCCTTCAAGACAGTAAAGATTCTCCTGATTTTTCTGCTGTATTTCAGGTTAGAAATGGAAATTTGATTAGATGTATTGTACTTATATATAACATCTTACCTGTATCATCAAATATTTCCATAGAAAAAATTCTCAAAGTGTTTTACAGTACACAGGATCAAACTCTACTGATAACATATGCTCAAATCTATTTGTAAAAATTGTTGAAAAACACATTCAGAAATGCAATAGACAAAAGGCAGACTAAAAAGTATCTCCATCTCACATGTAGTAATTACTACCATAAAACTGATTCCCTAAAGGAGGATGATGAACAGGCAGAGGTGACACAAGAGACAAACCTAACCAATGACCTTCAAACAAATTTCATCCTTCAAGCCAACAAAGCTACTCATGATTTCTCTGCTGTATTTCAGGTTAGATATGGAGGTTTTATTTTATATAATTAAGTACTTACTACCTATCTGTGTCATGAAATATTATGATAGTAAAAATCCCAAAAGCATTTTGCAGAGCGTATGACTGAATCTTACTCATAATGCATGATAATTTTTTTCTCTTAAAATTTCAAATGAATATGAAGCATTCTATTAAACAAGTTTATGCATAAATCTGAAATACCTCATTAATGATATCATTTGAAAAATAATTGAAAAAAACACTCACAATACCTTGTACTTTCTTTTCTTTCAAAGACCATTAGTTTCCACAATAACCTTGCACTGATTCTATTTCCATCCTTTCTAGGGTCTATCACCACCAGATGAGGCTCCTGAGGGTAGTGAAAATGTAGAAGCTTTGGTGTTACCACTAACTCCACAATTCATCATACCCGTCCCACCTTCACCCCAAGTATTTCAGAAAAATTTGAACCAATTGGCTGCAGGTTATCTACCCCCAACAAACGAGTATTTGCCGCCAACAAATGATTATTTGCCACCAACAAATGAATATTTGCCACCTACAAATGAGTATCTTCCACCAAAGAATGAATACTTACCACCGACTAAAGAATTCATCACCCCACCATTTTGAATATTTGTGTGTGTGGTATACTACCGAGACAGGAAAGAAAAAAAATTGTGGATATTAATATGCGATAACAATTTCAAAATACGACCAAGGAAAGGTATGAAATAAGATTTATATTAAAGCATCAAAGAGGAGCTAGTGAGTTTTTTGTCTTCAGCTTTAGAAGATTCCATATTACATTACAGTATTCACATTATCATCTGAATTTTAACAGAAAAAATTCAGTATATGCTTCCATCCCAGGATCATGGTTGAGACCAGTGTATATCTACCACATATAAAGATACTCCAGGGGTATTGATTATATTTCCCCACATAATATTAGTTTTCTCCCCACCTAAATCTATCCAAAAGATTTTGTTTATGATCATCACACTCATGTGCTGGGACAATACAAGACCTTTGCTCAATAATTTGAAATATAAGTTCAAGTTAATGGTCATCTTTCATGCAGTCACATTACTAGCCTAGATATTAATTAAGCTTCTTTGTCCTTTTGTCCTGTCTCAAATGCTTACATTCACTCATCCAGTTGTATGTACATTTTGGTTACTTCGGTCATTTGTATTTAGGTTAAGCTTGTTTGTTAGTTTTCTTCAGGCCAGTTAATTTACTTCAACCAGTTTTTGCCCTCCTTTAATATATATCAAATTTATTTGTCAATTTCATGACAAAATTTATCACTAAATTTTGAACTTGGTTTCAGTTCAGTATTAAAATGAGTTTCTCCTATATTAGGCAGTAGATTCCACCCATATTTCTTTATGAACCTTTGAACATGTTTAATTCTGCTGTTCTATGGGGACTTTTCCTGATGTACTAAGGAATCATTCATATTTTCATGTTTCTGATTATACTCAGAGACAATAACAATCTTATCAGAAATCTATAAAATGTTACCCATATAACTAGAAAATTACTGTGAAGTAACAATTTCTTATTTTTTTTCTAAAATGACTATACTGTATTAAAGTATTAGTTATATAGTGATAAACCTAGTAGCTTAAGGATACTTTCTAAAGAAGAATTGAAAAATAGTTAAGAAAGCAGCTCCAGGGGAGCTGCTAACTGTGGTGGATTGACATTACGAGATCAGTAGAAGATAGAGCTGAAGAGCATGTGTTAGGCAGCACTAAGTTTCCCAGTAAAAATGACAAGGGAAAGAATACATGCAATGTACATTACTGGCTATGAGTGTTGGAACTCCATATTTTCAATGCAAGGTTGTCAATAACATACACAGTACTGGTTCATAAAAAGCAGGGTAGACAAGAGAATGATACGTTCATAGCAAGAGAGAATATCACAGGCACTGTGCATGGTGAGAAGGCAATGAGAGGATAAGGTGGGAGCTTATACAATATTTACATTTGCCCTTTATTTCAGGTGATCTAGGATTTGAAATGTGAAAAAGCAAGGATATTAAAAGGTTTGAAGTTAACTAATGAAATTGTAGAACAACTTCACAGAAAAATTGAATGATAAGCAGGAATATATTGATAAAATGGAACAAAGTGAAGTTCAGGCGATGTGGTGTTGCTTGGAGACTGCATTAATAAATGTTGCCACAAAGGTAAATGTAAAAATTCTAAGTCCAGGATGTGGAATGAGAGGAACTGCATGTTAGGATAAAGTTTTGAGGAACTGGTTAATGAGAAAAGGAGACTTTAGAAGACAATAACTCTTCCAGTATAATGATGAATATAGGACAGTGAATAAAGAATACTGCACCAAGTCTTGAATAACAAAGTAAATATGTTAGTGCACATGATCAGAAAGAGAGCAAATGACAATCATAGGAAAGAAATAAGTTTAAATCCACTAGTGAATATGAAGATATTTTGGAAGGAGGTACACAGATGCAAAAGGAAGATCTGGGAGAAAAATACAATACAATTCAGGGGGGGACTTCAACCAAATATGACATTTAAAAGAAATGGAGCGAGTGTAAAGACCTGGTTGGGATGAAAATACATGAGAAAGTTACAAATAATATGTAGTGCAGTAAGACAGAGGTAAAGAAAAAGCACACTAGATATGGGGAGGAAGGAATGACAAGAATGGGGCAAGAAGAGCAATGCTACATCTCAATCTGGAAAAGCTAGGGGTACAGATGGAATGATATGGTGGAAAGCAGAAGCAAAGCTGCAGGAGACTGGATTTGTTTGTTGGACTTGTTCGTTCTTATCTTCTATTAACCGACCTGGCACTGGCATAAACATGGCCTAGTCACTGGCTTTCTCAGATGAAAAGTTTGAAGAAAACAAGGAGACTAATTAGAGCTCCTTAGGTGTTCATATAGATGATTCTTACAGATGAAAAGGTTTTAGGAGAAGGGAAGGAAAAAAAAAATTTGCTGTTAAAGGAAAAGAATCACATTGGTTAATCCTTATGTGGCTGCTCTCCAAAGAGAAATTATGGGAACCATAAGGTGAACAGTGTAAGGAAAACAAGAAAGCAAAAGTGAGTAACAGTGAGGGGAGCAGATGGGAAACTGGAGACAGGCAAAGGCAGTATGAATAAGAGATGAAATGAGTATTTTGAAGGAATGTTGACTGTGTCAGATGACAGGATGTTGGATATGTTGTGTCTGGGTTGAGGTTTGCGTCTGGAATGACAGAGTCCTGGCAAATGCTTTGGCAAAAAAAGAGGAGGTAGTGAAAGCTTTGCATATGATGAAGTATGGAAAAGAGGCTGGAACTGCAGTCTGGTGTCTCATGACAGTGTTCTTGGTTGGTTAACTTGGCTATCAAACATTTGTATGGCCTAAGGTGAAATAGATGAGGACTGGTAAAATGCAAGTATAATGTCTGTATTAAAGGAAAAGGGGAAAAAAGCAAAAGCTCAAATTACACAGGTTTAAATTCAATGAGTATACCTGGAAAGGTGTATTGGAAATGATGACTGAGAGGATGCTGGCATGCACAAACCATCAAAAGAGGGAAGGGCTTGGAAAGTATAAATTGAATGTAGCATTTATGGATCTGGAGAAAGTGTATGACACGGTTTACTTAGAGGATTTGTGGAAAGTACTGTGAATGTATAGGATATGTTGGAAGGTTACTGAATGCAGTGAGGAGGCTTTACCATGAGAATAAGGTAAGTGTGCAAGTAGGAATGCCAAGGATGTGTGATGGCACATGGCTATTCGGTCTACTTATGGATGGAGTAGTAAGTATGATGAATGCATGGTTTTTAGAGCAAGGGGAAGGTCAATGGTATGAGGGATGGAGGAGCAAGACAGGCGAATCTGTTGCTGTCTGTAGATGGTACAGATATGGTAGCAAACTCCAGAGAGAAACTCCAGAACCTAATGACAAAGCTTAGGAGTGTATGAGAGAAGAAAGCTGAGGATGAATGTGAACAAAACTATTAAATGAAATGAAGCAGGTGAGTGAGAGAGGATGGGTTGATATTCAGTTTGAATGAAGAGATCCAGAAAGAAGTGGAGTGCTTTAGGCACATGGGAATGGACTTCACAGTGGGTAAAACCATAGGGGCTCAAGTGAGACATAGGGTAGGAGAAGAGGTTAAGGTCATGAGTGCACCAAGAAGTTTAAGGAAGGAGAGGTCACTGTCTGTTAGGACAAAGTTTGATATGCTGAAAGGTATAGTAGGTCCACCAGTGTTGTATAGATAAGAATCTTGAGCCTGAATGCAAAACAGTAGAAGGTGGTCATGTTGGAAATCAAGTGCATGAGGACAAATGCATTGTGACATAGGCTGATTATTAAGGAATGATTGAGAGAGCTAACCTGGGTATGCTGACCTGTCCCTTTCTCCAAGACTCATATTCACATCCCACATCACCCCGTCCATAAACATAATGAACCCCCGCCAAAGACCCATCTTCATCTGTAACTGTTACCCTCTTTTCTTCTTACATGTGCATGTGCTTTTCTTTCTTGGTAGAACCTCCTCAGTTTCTAGCAACTTTCCTCACACCATATATTTGTAACACCCTTCCCAGAGCATCACTATCAACCCCATCACATGCTTTCTCCAGATTCATAAATAACACATACAAAGCCATCTGTTTCTCTTAGTATATCTCACATACATTCTCTAAAGCAAACACTTGAACCACACATTCTCTACCACTACTGAAACCACATTATTCTTCCCCAGTCTGATGCTCTGTGTATGTCACCTTCCCCTCAAATCACCACTTTCCCATAAAATGTACCAGGTACACTTAACAAACTTATACCTCTGTAATTCGAGCATTCACTTTTGCTCTCCTTGCCATTATATTGTGGCACTATATATGCATTCTGCCAATCTGATGGCAACCCACCATGAACCACAAATACACAGAAAATCTTAACAAAACAATCAACAACACAATCACTTCCTTTCTTTAGAAATATGTACGTATAACTGCAAATCCCCTCTGCTCCAGCCACTATGCCACACTTTATCATACACAAGGCTTTCACTTAAACATTTGCCATGACCATTTCATTTTGTTTACCTCAATAACCAAAACTTCCTCCAACTGCCACTCTATTAACGAATATACTCAATAGTTCTTCAAAATACATATTTGATCTCCTTGACCAGTATGGTTGAGAGAGCTAATGGTGTGATGAAATGGTTTGGACACATGGAGACAATGAGTGAGGAGAGGTTGACAGAGGGAATATGTGTCAGATGTGAAGGGAGGACAAGAAAGGTTAAACCAAAGGATGGAGCAAATAAGAAAATTAGTGCCCATGACCTGAACATGCTTGAGTGTAAATGACATGAATGGGATAGAGTGAATTGAAGCATATGGTATACAAGGGGCAATGTGTTGTCAATGGAGTGAACCAGGGCATATGAAGGAGATGGGGGAACCAATGAATAGTCTGTGGGACCTGAAGGCATTGCATGTGACAGGTAGAGAATGGATGTAAGTGAATGAGGCCTTCTCTTTGCCTGTTCCTGGAACTACCTTGCTAATGCAGAAAAAGGTTAACAAACATGAAAGATTTCTACTTATGCAGAATACTGAAAATGCAGTCCTTAGGACTAAACAATGTTCAGCTATAGAATTTTTTGGATTTCCAGAAATATATGAACCGCAGATTATGGTCTGAACACATCGTAACCTTAACAGGTATTATTTACCTAAATGCAGGTTTAAATGTTACTTGCTGAAATATAAATACCTCTTCTATTTATGAAAAGTCCAAGACCAAATTCTTTAAAAGAGTTATAGTGTCACCCACATCCTTTCTAAAGTCTCCTGCAGCCTAAGGCTGTGGTACTTTTAGCAGCAGGAAAATGTAGACTCTTTTGGAGTGAAAAGTTCTTTGATGTGACTGTACTCCCAAAGATACAGCCTTGCCAAAGATGAATTTTCACTTGTGGCATAACCTTGAGCAGGAAGACGTCAGTAACCCTAACATAAAAATAAACTAATGCATATAAAACAAGTATTATTTACTTAAAATATTTACCCGAAACTCATGCTCGAAGTTGACAGTAATTTTGAACACATTTGACAGTGGATTTTGGAAGTTCAAGGATTTTACAAGTATTGCATGGATTTCTTGTATTCCTCCAATACATTTCTGTTTCACTTTAAGCTTTTGGCATTTATTTAAATACTCAAAATAAAAAGACTTTAAGGATTAATGAAACTCCAACATACCTAATATAAAATTATTCTCAATTTTTCTTCAGCAAAACAACCATATAAAGATGAAGTTCAGCAATTAATGCTTATCAAGTGCAGGAAAAATGTTGCATTTAAAACACTTAAACCTCTTCGCAGAAGAGAACTACAACAAATATGCCCACAGTATGAGAGCATATTAAGTATATCTTTTGTTATCTAAGGCCTGTTGGAAAAGTATTGAAATTTAAAACTAAGGCCTACTTAAAACCAAGGAATTAATCATAAAGAACTGAAATTATTTTTGTCCAAAAATCCAGTTATAAAATCCTAAAACCCTCATAAAACAAGTTTCATTTCTAGAAAAAAAAAAGAATATGATATATAATCTAAAATAGAAACTTATATCAACTTCATTTTAGATTAAAGTGTATGTTCTTATCTTAGATTCAGACATTAATCTTTTTTTTCCTTCTGAAAAACAAATGAGCAATTAAATACCTATTCGTCAAAGAAACATAACAGCTCAAGACCAAGGCAACTTAACTCCTCCATACACCAATTACTCCAAAGTTAATATCAATATATTTTCAATCTAATACTCAAGAGACGAGTGAAAGATCTATATACCTTCATATTTAAAGCCAATGCACAACTAATCATGTGAACCATGATGAATGTGCAAAAACATCTAAGGCAAATGTTAACATAAATTAGAAATATTGTCTTATGCATCTTTTTTACACAGTTTAAACAATAACAAAGTATTTTTGCCAGAATCCTGCTTTTTTCTGTGATGAAACTAGGACACATAACTTAGAGAACATGTTGCATTATTAATTCTTGGGTTCTATCTGCCATTTCTTTGAGGACTGAAGATCAATGATTTATCATTCAAAGGAAATTCTAGTACTATTCCTAATTCTTACAACCTATTCCACGTTACTTGGAACAAGGATGAGTTATGTCAAACCATCATTCTAGCACCTGTAACCCTATGTGGTTCAATCACTGTTTGTTTGGATGCCCTTCAAGACAAATCAAAGTAATGCTAAAATTCCTATGCTATTGACAAGTGTCTGAAACAATCCTTTGCAAACCAGCAGAAACATTCCAATTATATGATGTAAACTATCTTCAGCATCTTTTTCCGTTATAAAACGAACATTAATACACCAAGTACAAGACAGTAAGTTTAAAAAACTCCATTAGCATGTTTTCTAATACTATAACTGACACGAATTCAAATTAGTGATGTCATGATATAATTCTAATTAACCATATCCATGATGCTACTATCCCATTCCATGTACATCAACGAGACAATGGTCTAAAAAAGGCAAAGAGAGAGACAAACTGATGGTCAACTGTAACAGAATTCAAATTTGAAGAGCTATCAAAAAAACTATGACAGCAGAGTATTTATTCCTGATTATAAAAGATATAACTTACTCAAGTGCTCTTGGATATACCTCCATTGTAAGGCCTTCAAAAAGGATGTGACATCAACCTCTAAGTGATGTCAGTGGTATGAGGATGCTACTGCATTTTTTTGTTCTGTTACATTAATACAATGTTATTTGTATAAGGACGCATTTATTTATAATTACCTCAGGATCAGTCTCTGTAAAAGAGTCCTGGTGTTATCCAGTACCTTTATAAAGGCTCTTGCAGCCTAATGCTGCACTACTTCCAGTAGCAGGGAAATGTAGACTCCTTTGGAGTGACATGTTCTTTGATGAGACTGCACTCCCAGTGATACAGCCTCACCAAGGGTGACTTTTCACTCTAGCAAGTGAAGCTAGGCAATATCTAACAGGAAAATATGCATCAGCCCATAAATTTCCATGAGCTATTAGGGGAGGTGTTACCAGACTGCCAGCTCTAGGAATGCCGGGAGTGAAAAGCCACCTCTGGCAGGGCTGTATCACTGGGAGTACAGTCTTGTCAGAGAACTTCTCACTCCAGACTCTACATTTTCCTGCAACTGGAAGTAGTGCAGCCATGAGCTGCAGAAGCCTTTAGAAAGATCCTGGGTAACACCAGGAATCTTTCATTGAAACTGGTCCTACAGCAATCATAAATTAATAAAATAAACTAGCAGGAAAATTATTTCATATAAATAACATTCTATCTCTGAAGTAAGGAAGAAAGAATTCTACCTTCGTATTTCCTGCATGTCACAGAAGGCAACAAAAAGGTATGAGAGTGGGAGGCAGGAAAACCTCCCCTCTTGTTTAACTTTCCAAAAAAAGGAACAGGTTTGGGGGCCAAGTGAGGATTTTTCCCATTTAGGCTCAGTCATCTGTTCTGGACACTACCTGTCTAATGTGGGAAATGGAGAATATGTATGAAAAAAAAATAACAATCTGCATGAAATTAATGACAATTAAAATGAAAAACTGAGTGTAAACATTACTGGAGTTTATTCCCCTGCTGTCATCCATAGGGTAACTAAACCCTTATGTCCTTTGTTTTCTTACAAATGAGTAAGATTCATGGCTTCTCCCAACTTTCAATCGCCTTGCCAATGAAACTGGACTGTCCTTAACAGTGTCAAGTTTAAAATGTTATGAGCGGACAAAAGTCGAGACCCAAAGCGAAATGCCAAGTGCATGAAATTTGAGGCCAGCAGTGAAAGGGTTAAGTTGGAGGACATACTGATGTCATCATACCATGATATCATTATTATTAAAAAAGTGGTCTGACTACTAATAATCAATAGTCCATATATCCACAATAATGCTTCTTCCCATCATTAAAAGCAAAAAACAGTATAAAATTGCTGGGTTTTCAAAAGAACTAGTATACAGTTTTTTCACATTTATGTTAATGCATTTGAGTTAGTGATGAGATCTCTTAAAATAATGCAAAATTAATGTCATCTGTTTAAATCAATATTGATCTAATATTATTCAAAACTTAAAAATTTAAATCATTAAAAGTCTCCCATGAAATGGGAAAGTATCCTTCCAAACAATGTGGGGAAATGTTTTCAGATTCTCAAAAACACAGAAAGACCTAAAACATACCAATATTTTTCACAAGAGCTAACAAAATAACAGGGCCTTATTTGGGATGAAACAGACTGAGCAGGAATAATCTCTCAAGCTTTTATTAAAAAATACCTTTAAATCATCTACTAACTATTAAATATACTGGAACTAATTCTCAGTTTAAAATCTAGTTTCAACAGATTAATTATGAATCAAAGGATCAGTAACATGTATCATTTCCATTTCAAAACACTCTACCTAATTATTAAAACACCTATGGAAAATTTTCTATGAACAGGTCTACTCTTATCATTGCCATCTCTCTAATATTTGTTCTTCTTTCCAATCTTTGTCGTACAACAACTCAATAGCTTTCAAAGGATAATTTTCTGTATACAGTATTGTGTTTCTATATAACTGCATCATTAATAATAATCAACTGTCTTCAGCATCCCTATCATGACTTTATACACATCCTACACATGAGAACTGACCATTATGAGACCTCCTTCTTTCCTTGAACAGCAAAGCTTAGGAATTCTCCTTTTGTTTTTCCTTCTTACTATAATCTTTCCATCTTTAAGAGAAAGGTCTAGAAACATCTGGAAAACACAAAATAGTCTCTTTTTATATTATTTTCATCATACTCTTATCTTTCCTTTCACCAGGTACGGCCTTGATTTAGGTGTTTTTGCCAGTAAATTGTTGGGTTCTATGAAATTAGTCTATTATAACAACTCATATGCTGCCTTTTAGCTACCTATATCTCTGACATCCATTCCCTTTGGGAACTCCCATCAAAGGGAGTGGCCAAAACAAAATAGTCTCCACTTATTCCTGTCTTTACATGCCTCCCTCATATGCTGCCTTTTATCAAAACTTTTATATTTCATACTATCATAAGGATTTTTCCAACAAATCTTCATTGCAGTGAAATCCCTCTCATCTAGATCAACTGGAACTAGACCCGACCCAGTTGAGTAAGTTGGTCAGTTATAGCTGCTGTGTAATTAGATTTCTATTTCATTATATACAGGAAAAAACATATTTTTGATACTAAAACTTAGTTAACACATTCAAAAACTTATTTTGCATTACAAAATACTACACCAAATATTGTTAAAACATGATTTAGAAAATGAAGTACAGTATAATGTATAGTGCTGTACTTGTCATAAACCTATGGATAGGGAGGAGCTAATCAGGAGAGGGTATACTAGGGGGAGGAGGGAGAGCTAGGAAAAGTATTATGAAGGATAAAAGTTATGATAAAAGGCCTGTTAATAAGCAACATTACTGTGGACAAATTCAGTACAGCACAAGTCACTGAACAATATAGAATAATGAAATTCTTTGCCAGTTATGGCAATCAGCAAAACTGATGTCTCATGGAAAGTGAAGAATGCTTAGAAGACTGTCCATTATACCTCAATATACAAACTCATATACAAACAGACTGTCTCACAAAAAGAAAATGACTTATCACAACCTTTATTTTTGAATTAGTCAAGAGTACTTTAATATCATATAAGTATTATAAAAGCATTAGACTAATAAGTGGAAAAGAGCAAACTTCATACCCAACCGTCTTAGAAAGGAGACCAAGAAGAGGCACTGAACTACGGACCAGTCTCCTTAATAAGTGTGTTCTGTTAGGTGCGGAAAAAAAAAACTAGAAAGCAAACAGATGCCTTTCTACAGAGGAGAAATTAACTAAATGAGAGGCAAAACAGCTTTATGGAAAGGAGGTCATGTGTAATGAACCTTATAGATTTACATGAGAGAGTGAGCTGTCTTAAACAAAAGAGTAGGCTGGATAGATTGTTTAAATCTTGAGTACCAGAAAGTATTTGACACTGTAATGCATGGGAGGCTGATGAAGGAGCTGGAATACCATGCAGGAATAAGGAAGAGATCCCCTCACATGGACTGAAGGATAACTCAGTGAAAGGGAATAAAGGACACATCAGAGGAGCCTTCTCCGAATGGGTGAGTCACGAGAGGAGTGCCTCGTAGTTCTGTTTTAGGGCCATTACTCTTCTTGATCTATGTGAATAATTTGCCTAAAGGTATGGACTCCTACCTGGATATATTTGCATATGACACAAAAATTATGGGGGAAGTGAAAAGCCCAAAGGAATGCATCAGCTTACAAGGGGACTAATTAAAGAAACACCAAAGTTGGTATGATACATAGATGATGAAATTCAACCCAAGGAAATGTAAAGTAATGAGGATGGGACAAAGTGAAAGAAAGCCTTAATATGATTATTATCTAGCAGAAAATAAGCTTCAGGATTCTGAGTTTGAGAAAAACTTGGGAGTCAATATCCTTCCTAACCTGTTGCCAGAATCCCACATTTGGAGAGTAGTAAAGATAAATTGTCTGCTGGCAAATATCAGAATTGATTTGAAGTATCTGTTTAATGAAATATTTCGTAAGCTGTTCATATCCTACATATGGCTGAAACTAGAAAATGCTTCTCAAATTTTATCACCACACCCAAAAAAGCACAAAGGATTAACAGAGAAGGTCCAGAAGCAGGTAAAAAAGATGCGACTAGGATTAAGAGAGCTATATTATAAGAAAGACTAAATGCTTTAAATCTGACCACCTCAGAAGAGAGAAGAGTGAGGGGGTGATCTAATCACAACCTTTAAGATTTTAAAATTGATCAATGATGTAGACAGTGAACAATTCTTTAATATAAAAGGAAAAAGCAACCAGAGGACATAACATGAAATAAATTAAAAACTTGTTAAAAAGATGTAAAGAATTACTTTTAAAGTATAAGAGTGGTGGACAAATGAAGTAGAATGACCCAGAACATGGTTCATGCAGACACAATACATAAATCTAAGATGTATCGTAGTAAAGAAAGTTAAAGAAACGTAGCCCCACAAGTGTAAAACTCTCTCTTTGTAAAGTACAAATAGGTAATTACATTACACTTGGTCACCACATCTAAAACAACACAAAGATCTGATTAAGATAAAAACAAAGATGGAACCTCAATTAGTAGAACAGCTATACTAAAAGGCTTAGGACTGGAAACCTATCCACCATGGAGGAAAGGAGAGAGATGGGGGACCTGACAACAGCCTCTAGTTTCTAAATTACTAGGATACTGACAGTGAACAACTCTTCACGACATGCAGAACCCAAGTAAACTGAGGCCATGAGAAAAAATTGGACAGAAAACGAGTTAGAATGGATGTTAAAAACTACTAGTCTATGTAAGAACTGGTGGTTGGATGGAATAAATTAACCAATGAGATGATGAATGCTGGCACTTTAAGAAGCTTTAAAAAGCTACCTAATGGCATAGAATGTTCAGGAGATATGACCCCAGGAGTGTAAAACCCTCTCTCTGTATTGGGGAAAAAAAAAAAAGTACATACACTCATGTGGCTAAAAATAGAATATGTTTCTCAAGTTTGGTCATCACACCTATAGAAGTATGATGCATAGACAGATCATCATCACCAAGTGTATTCAGAATCATCTGCTTAGTCCTCTAAATCTAGTTAAAAGCTGCTCAATTTCTTTCCTAGAAAATTCAAGAAAATGTGCTTTCACTGGCATGGCTAGAGGGTGAGTAACTGTAGGAAGAAATCATTATGCACTGCCAACATGGCAACAATCCAGGTCCAGCAGAAGGCCTTGAAACAGATGTGCAAAATCTATGTCTATATATAAGTCTAAACTTGCATAAATGTACATCTGGAGGAATTAAGGGGCTACAGGTCATGTACTTACAATCATGCTAAGGTTCAAATGTCTATTATGTGTTGGATTTCAGCAACTGTGGCTGTTAAATGGCTCATATTTTTTTGTACCTCAAATTCTGCTAAGTCTGCCCATCCTAGCAAGACACTTTTCTTATCCCAGCCACTTTTAAAAGGTTGAACACAAAAGATTTACAGCAACCAATCACAATGAAATTCCCTGTCTAAACTTCACTGAAACAACTGAATTTTTTCATTACCTGCTACATTAAAGCTGAATAATCATTGATGCACTTACACTTATCTTCATTTTGATGTAAATCCTTGCATGCTCATGTGTAGTTTATCTTTAAAAACCTGGCTGGTATATCAAGCCTGCTGGCAAGAAAACTTCAACAGAAAATATGAATGAAGGCATGGCTGCTTGGATCCTAATCACTAAATAATGAACTTCCACTAAAAAGCTCAAGAGAGAAAATACACAGAAGTTATAGCATTGATGAATAAGTGAAAACTAAAACTGCTATGTGAAACTGGCCATTAGAATTATCTTGGCAGCTACAAATATATCTCAAACTGGAGAGAAATTACCAACTAAAAGTGAAACAGCTGTCAAAACAATTGTTCTGATACAAAATCAAAACTAGTTGTAATCTATCACAACAAAAATAATCTTGCTGAAAGCTTTTTAATTATGTTAATAAAAAAGCAATAAAATGAAGCAAAATATTTTCAATTTCATAAGCTCCATCCACAATCTTCATGAATCACAATTATTTTTTTATTTCTCATACTTGTTTATCGTTTTCCATGTTAGTTAGGTAGCAACAAGAACAGATGAAAGAAAGACCTCATTTACTCACACCCATTCTCTAGTTCTCATCTGTAATGCACCAAAACCAAAGCCTTCAACCACAACTAGGCCTCTCAGACCTTTCCATGGTTTCCCCAGCTGCTTCTTATGTGTGCTGTCCATTGACAGCATGTCACCCCCTGCACACCATATCACTTCAATTCACTCTATCCCATGTGTGCCTTTCACCCTACTGCATTTCCAAGTCCTGAGCACTCAAACCCTAATTCATTCCATTTACCATCTCTAATTCCATCCACTCTTTCTCCTTGTCCTCTCCACTTCTGACACATATATTCACTTTGTCAACCTCTCCTCACTCATTCTCTCCATATGTCCAAACCATTTCAGCACAACCTTTTTCGCTCAACTATACTATTTCCACACCTCTCTCTTGCCATATCATTACTTATTGTCAACTCTCCTCACACCACACATAGCCCTCAAATCCATATTCTATGCCTCACATTCATTCTACACCATTGGAACTACAATGTCTTCAAACATACCCATTTTTGCCTTTCCAGATAGTAACCTCTCTTTCTAATTTCTCAAAGCTCCAAAAGCCTTTGTCCCCTTAACCTACCTCATAACTCACCTCTGATCCAATTTACTGACATGTCCACTCCAAGGTCATGAGACACTTCACTTCCTCCAAGTTTCCTCCATTCAAGCTCACACCCAACTAACCTGTCTCTAGGCACTGCCAAACCTAATAACTTTGCTTTTATATAAATTTACTCTCAACTTCCTCCTTTCAAAGACTCTATAATAAACTCAGACACCAACTTTTGCAGTTTCTCACTCAAATCTGCCACTAACATCATGTCATCAGCAAACAACTGACTCACCTCCCAGGCCCTTTCATCCCCAACAGACTGCATCCCTGACCCTCTCTCCAAGACCCTTGCACTGACCTCACCACCCCATCCATAAAAATATTAAACAGCCATGGTGACATCACACACCCCTGACACAGACTTACCTTCACCTGAAACCACTCATCCTCCTCTTAACCTATCTGCACACACACCTGAGTCTTGAAAAAAACTCCTCATGGCTTCTAATAGCTTCCCTTCCAGGCCATATATTCGTTACATCTTCCACAAAGCATCTCTATCAACCTGATCATGTGCAATCTCGAGAACCATAAATGCAAAGTAAAAATCATTCTGTTTCTCTAAGTATTTCTCACAGACATCCTTCAGAGAAAACATCCTCTACCAAACCTGGAACCTTATTTTTCCTCATCAGTCTGATGCTCTCTCTATTCTGCCACCCTCTCAATCACAACTCTTCCATACAACTTACCTGGTACCAACAAACATGTTTTTCACTTTCTCAAAAATTTTATATACTTTCCTTGTCTGTTTTTCCCCCTTTCTCAATTCTCTCTATATTTCAATTAGGGCCCAGCCTTAATGTGGACTTTTGTCTGTGACTGAAGCCTAAAAGAGAGAGAGAGAGAGAGAGAGAGAGAGAGAGAGAGAGAGAGAGAGAGAGAGAGAGAGAGA
>JAYMFT010415176.1:0-17978 GCA_038088735.1 Panulirus argus | reverse complement strand
TTTGATAACTGCTTCTTTCCCTACACGTCGAAGCTTTGGAACTCTCTACCTTCTCATGTCTTTCCCAATAATTATGAACTGACTCATTTCAAAAGATAGGGCATTCACTTTCTCAAAAATTCATAAATACTTTCCCTGTCTTTTCTTCCCCCCCGTTTCTTAATACTTTATATTTTTCAATTAGGGTCCGGCCATGATGTGGACTTTCGTCCGTGACTGGAGCCTTCAACATAAAAAAGAAAAATATTCTTCAAGAGTATTTTGATATTTGACACCAGACATGTTGTCTCCTTTACTATTCTCCTATTTTGGGACTCTGATTACAAGTTGGGGACGATGTCGACTCGCATACCCTTCTCACACACACAATTCTGAGGCTTAATTCCTGCTTCTCAGGTATTGGTATTGAGGCCATCCTTTACTCTGCCCCGTCCTCATTACTTTACATTTGTTCGAGTTGAATTTCATCAAACATGTATCAGACCAAGTTTTAAGTCTGTTAAAGTCCCATTGTTGGCTTCCTCACTTTTCACTTCCCTAATGTCCTTTAAATCACCTGCAAACATATGTGTGTGTGTGTGTGTGTGTGTGTGTGTGTGTGTGTGTGTGTGTGAATCTTACCTCTGGAAGAAACTGACTGGGCTAAACTATGTTCATTATGTATACTGATGGATAGCCGGAGATTCTCTCAAGGATTTCAGGCTCTGTGGGACCTGTATTTTATACTGGTTTTGCTGTCGAAGTCTTGGGGGAGTAGAGTTTATGTGTCGGTCACCAGGGTCAGCGGGTGCTTGGCGTCAGCTCCAGCACGGCCGAACTGACTGACCCCTACACCACCTTCTGGCCAGCCTCCCAGTCCCAGACCAAGGTTAAGCTTTCGTGAAGAACAAGCGTGTTAGCTTTACTCCCTGGCTGCAAGAAGAAGGTCTTAGTGACAATATGAATCTCCATCTTCGTTGAGAGATTTTGGCGCTACGAAGTAGTGGTTGGTGTCGCTCCTCATGAATCAGCGAGCCCGAGGTGCGAGTCATGGTCCGGATATCTTTCAGCCAACAAAGCAGTTCGTTTTCCCCTTCGTATTAGGTTGGTAGATGAGTACCTCTGTGGTATGATGGGAGGATGTTGAAGGTGCTGTGTGAGAGTATGTGAGGAAGGGCCTCCCGCTGGTGTCTTCCGTACGTCAGCGATGAGGGAACGAATACTCAGGTCTGCCTCATTCTCCCTGCCGCTGTCCAGGTCGATCCGAACAGCCAGTCATCAGGGCAGCGGGTGGCGGTGCCTCATTAGGCGAGGACGGATGACATTCTTCACACAGCAGTAACGCGTCTTCCTACACACACACAGTTAACAAAGCCTCTTAGGGCTGTGACACCAACATTACTGCACGGGTTAACACAGCCAAGGGGCTGGGACACCAACATTATTTCTGGGTTAACATGGTCTTAGTACTAACTGTGTGTTACTAACCCCAACATAGATAAGTGAGGTGTTGTGTTACCAGCCCCATCATAGGATAGAGGGGTGCGTTACCAGCCCCAGCAACATCCGTTACGGTCGCACGTGAACTGGGAAGTTATGTCCATCTTCCCAGACGGGTCGTGTCAACACCCTTCAACCTGGTGGGGATGATACAAGAGGACCATCAGCCAAAATAGATCAGTCATGTCCTCCTCAGTTCCCATGAGACTATGAGACATCAAAACTACAAGGTTGCTTCTGTCGATGCTCCTTAAATATAATGGGACACTGAAGCGCATTACAGTCACGTAACCTGCTCCCGACCTGCTGTAGTGTGTTAAGGAAGCTATGGTGATAATGCAGAGCTCGTGTGACTCAGTACCTGTGGTGACGTGAGGTGAGGTGGGGCTGGAGGAAGGAGGGAGGAGTTGATGCTGGTGGTCAGGTCAGACCGTCTCAGGCCGGCACCGTTACCGCCGGCCACCGACAGTTTGCTCAACGGACGCTAACAATGACACCGCCGCTCGCCTCACCAACACCTCCCTCCGCCGATGCTGAACACACACACTCGCCTTTTATCCCGAAACCATAATTCTCTCTCTTGAGGTTCCTGCCCGAGAGATCGCTCGTGACTTGAGGTTGAAACATTGCCCCCAAAGGACGTAAGCTCTTGTGTCCCTGGGCCATAGGGTCCATCAACGCCCTCCTGGTATTTGTGTCATTTTTAAGTCTTCAGGAGACCGGAAACAGTGTCATTAGAGACTTGCCTCTGATGTACGGCCCACCGTTAAGGGAGAGAGGGGTCAGCTTCTGTCCATACGAGTACTTACAGATTGTTCTTGAGGGGCAAGCAATACCTCACCTGAACAACAACATGAGACACTCCACTTCTAACAAACACTCCACTTCTAACTAACTCACCCCACCTTTCTCTCCACTCGGAATCATTGCAGAGCTATTATTCCCAGAGTTAAGTGTGGTCTTACGACAATAAGATGTGTTATCTTGACTTTCTCCTTAACCAACAAACCTTCCTGGTCCCTCACCAAAAGTAATCACCAACATACGTAATGCAATCTAGCCACTCCTTTTCCGGACCTAGTCAAAATATAGTTAACTCTCCTACTGGAGAAGCCCCTCTCTTGGGCACCTTTTTATCGCTTGATTCTGCTTTGGATGATCTCACATTTACTTCTGCCCTTACCTTACCTCCTCCCACTGAACCTATAACCTTTCTTATACCTTACTGGGCAAAGATCCTTCGAGTTTTCTCCAAACCAACAGGTTGGTAAGGCACACAAGTAAAGGAATACTTCCTTGCGTCTTGCCTCTGAGTTAATTTCCATCCATCCTCGCCTATTTCAACTGTTTCTAAAAAGAGATCCAACCTATCTTTCTACCTGGAAGCGTCTGTAAGAAAGACCCTTCGTAATCCTTTAACTACCGTCCCCACCTCTCTCACCTCCATCATCTTCAAAGTATTTAATAATCTTAATTCTAACTTTTTTAACGCTGAATCCCGTTGCCTCTTAGAGATTTTGGTAAATCTTTCGCCTTGCGTTTTAGAAGCTTTAGATCTAACCAGTTTGCGACTACACCGCTGGGGAATCCTGTGCAAATCTTCGTTAAAGGAGGCAGTTGTGACAATGACAAACGTTGATTAATCGAGAGAAGATGGTATGGATTTGACATTCCTTCACGGTGGAAAAATGAAATGTTTCCTACTGTCCTAAACTAATTCTGACTCTTCCAGCAATCGTCGTGTTTACTCTGACTTCTGCTGTCCCCAAAGTCGCTAGATCTCTTCTCATTTTCCAGTTCCTTAAACGTCTTCAATATCACAGTCTGTCCTCTCTGAACCTAGCATGTCTTTCACAAGGAGAGATATAGTGATGATATCTTTTCCTGTCTTACTACTGTCTGATCATCTTCTCTGAGAGACTCTGAAGAATCCTACACTCTGGCCTTCGACAGGATGTGGCATCAGGGTCTGATCTCCAAACTTCCCTCTGTTCGCTGTCCTCCCTCACTTTGTTCCCGTTCTCTCTGACCGATCTATCTCTGTAACTGTCGATGGAACAACCTCTCTCTCTCTTTCTCTCTCTCTCTCTCTCTCTCTCTCTCTCTCTCTCTCTATATATATATATATATATATATATATATATATATATATATATATATATATATTACCTTATCGCTTGTCAGGGACATGTCATTCCTACTTCACTCTTTCTTCTTTTTATTAAAGACTTTTCAATTTCCATTCCTCGACTTCTTTTCAATCCTCCACCACACACCCTCTAACACGTCGCTACTGTCCTATAGGCTACACTTCTCTACCACAGACTCTACCTGACTAAAGCACACTGTAGACCTACTTCTAGGTACACCTCACTACTTCAGACCCTCCAAGACTACAACACTGTGACCGAATTCTGAATTGAATCTAATCTGTCAATTGTCGGCTGCATGCAGACGAAGCATTTCAGAGATAGAGTTGATGAAGGGCACATGGCTAGTAATAGTTGGGGGAACACGTAGAGTGTACCAGTTGGCCCGACGGACCCTGAGCGTTCTCGTCCCGTCAGGAGGACGGAATGCTACGAATGGCATTTGTGAAATGCAAAGCAACGCAAGAGGTACACGTACAGAGCATCTTGTTAACGTCGATGACGATAAAGGTGTAGGTGGAGAAATGTCTAACGGTTACAACGTACACACGAAGGAATTACACATATACACTGATAAATCAGTGCCTATTTCGAACAGGACACATTGTAGAGAGAGTGAAGTGTACAAATGTTAATACTGACAGTAACGCAAATAGTCAAAGATACATATAGTATGGGACATGCAGTTATGTACTCGTACTGGGCATGCTTCCAACATTGACCGTCGTACAGTAATACAACTATGACAGTAGTACAAAGGTCAAGGTACGTCATATACTTGCACTGGGTATGATTAAATCAGATGTCTGCCCAGGGAACGTCGAAGTATGGATACAGGGTCAGAATGTTTTCAAGGATATTACATCAGTAATCACAGAATTGTCAAAAAGAGTAAGCCTTAAGGTCTGAAATCACTGATTTTGGGACATTTTGTACTGTAGTGGCTTAGTTTGCGTTGCTCGGGTGCAGAGGAGAGTAGGCAGTTAGGGTGCTGAAGATCATGGTTTCTCGCGACTTGCCACATATTATACCTATACCATGCATTACTCTGGCAGTCACAATATCTCATTGTCTAGTACAGGCCCGGCGCTTTCCATGCTGATGTTTCTTTAGCCTAAGATTATCATTTTACTTAATACTACAGCCACCTGGTCTTCAGCATCTCTCAAGAGGTTTCCTTCCTAGCGGACAAATGCGGTGTGGTCTGGGCGGACTATGCATTTAGTAAGACCAAGTCCGATATCGGGCCCTAAGAGCACCAAGCAGACATGTTTAACAAGAGTACCCATATGGTCATGTGAAGGTATCTACAAGAGCTGGATGCGGTAGGCTATTGTTATCGGCTTCTGGAAGCAGGGAGTGAACGACTGATGGAAAAGTTTCAAGCAAGGAACTCCTGAAAAGTGTCGTAAGAGCTGGCCTGGAGTCTGGAATGAAGACAGCGTAACCTTGGAATATCAAGTGATAACTCAGTGTCAAAAGAACATTCCTTTAGGCTTCCCCTCCACCTAAGACCCTCCAAGACTACAACACTGGAGTCCTGTGAGGCTACACACCTCTGTACCTTAGATCCTCCAAGACTACAACTCTGATGTCCTGTAAGCTGCACCTCTCCCTCAGACCTCCCAACCCTACGCCGCAGACTCAGTGTTTTTGTTACCTCTTGAACGCGTCATTAAGCTCATTACGTTGTTAATTATAATTGCCAGGGTAGATAAAAAGCTATCATATATCCATGCGCGCTGTCATGCCTCATGCTGCAACTATAGACAAGAGGTAATTACAGGGAATGCCCAGGAGGCCTACGCTGACTGGCCGACTCATGTCATCAGTCTTGCGGCTCTGTGTACATGGTTTATTGGTCTTTGTCCCACCATACTGAGGGCTGTACTGAGCACGTTGTATGTACCGAGGGAGTGTGCTAGAGCCGTACTGGGGAGGTGTACCGGGAAGATTGGTTGTACCAGGGGCGTGTGCTAAGGGTGTACTGGGCAGGTGTGCTGGGAGGATTGTATGTACCAGGGAAGTGTACTGGGTAGGTGTACCGGGAAGTTGTATCAACCGATGGAAATCACTAGGGAGTGTACTGGAGGCGTACTGGACCCGAAATTTACCTGATGAAGGGTGCTCTGTAGAAGGACTGTACTGGGAAAGGGTTCACTTGGGAGAAGAATATTCTGGAGAAGTAGTGAGCAGGTAAGGTGGGTATCGGGAACTGGATGTACCCAGGGGAATGCAGAACAAATGTAGTGAAATGAATGAGTACTGGAGGCAGTGTGATATAGAGCCTGTGTACAGGAAGGCCATATTTTTGAGAAGAGGATCCCAGAACTGGGATTTATGGCTGAGGAGGTCATTGGGGTGAAGTGGCACTGCTGGCAGTGTACTGGGGTGAGTGAGAACTGGGGTTCTATTCTGGGGTGAGGGAGCGCTGGGGTAATGCAATGAGATGAAGAGGCACTGGGAAAGTGTACTGGGGTGAGGGGTACTGGCATAGTGTACTGGGGTGAGGGGGCACTGGGTTAGTGTACTGGGGTGAGAGGGTACTGAGGGGATGGAAGTGGTTCGGGGGAGTCTTAAACAAACCCTGCAAGAAATATCACAACACCTTATTGTTAATAACAAGCCGCCTGACGTTTTATGTTTGTAACCACTTTTTGCATCTAGTTGGTACAACTTACCCTATGAAACTATGAAATATATGAAATGTAGTTCATACACTGAATCACAACTTTGTAACAACCTATGTAATATCAACCCACCGGGGTCTGATTAAGATACCTTGTGACCCCTGCAATCATTTTGAGCTACCGCTCACAAGATGGAACACATGGGGTGCCCAATAAATTTGCCGGGGTCACCGGCACAGATCCGATCAATAGAGAAGTGTTGGGAGTCTATGAAAGTAGCAGGAGGAACTAGGGGAGTGGCGGGGAGTTTAGCAGTGCTATAGACCATATAGTGAGGGACATGGATTATGCAAAACATGCCCCTATCCAGGCCAACTCGAGTGAAAGAAAATGTAAGTAGAAATTAACCAGGGATCCACAGGTTGTTGGGGGAGTATAGAGAAGCGTTTAGGTAGGTTATGGGAGTGGTCGAGGCTTCTTAGGGAAGCGTTGAGAAAAGGTCTTCATGGTAGTGCTGGGAGGTCTATGGAAGTGGCAGGAGGGTTTACTGAGTTACGGGGGAGCCTACGAAAGAGAAGGGAGGGTCTATGGAAGTGTTTCCATTATCCTCATGAAACACTATCAACTTAGTGTTCCCAATATCATAAAACACTATAAACATAGTGTTTCCATTATCATCATGAAACACAATGAACTTAGTGTTTCCATTATCATCATGAAACACTATAAACTTAGTGTTTCCATTATGCTCTCACTTGACTTTGGCTTCGACACTTTTCTAACCACAGGAAAATTATCAGCTGCATCCACGTGGCAGGAGGAGGTGGGCAGGGCGGAGCAGGGGAGGGGAAGACTGGGAGGGGCAGGGCAGGGCAGAGCAGGGTAGGGTAAGGCAGGGCAACACACTGGGGTAAATGGGTACGTCAGGGCAGGGCAAGGCAATATAAGGGGGATACATGGGTATGGCAGAGCAGGGGAGAGCAGGGCAGGGCAATACATGGGGGTTATATGGGCAGGGCAGGACAGTGCAGGGCAGGGCAGGGTTAGCAGGTTCCCACGGACCGGGGCCGCTGCACCAACACTCAGCCTGCCGCTGACCCCGCCCGCCCGGTCATCACCCCCCACGCCAGGTCAGGTTCCCACGCCTACCCCTCCCTACCCCCCAGCCTCCCCTCCCCCCTTCCACACACACACACACACACACACACACACACCCTAGCCCGCAACGCGCGCCGCCACCCGCCCCCGCCACTCCAAAACAACAGTACACGCCCCTGCCAGCCCAAGACACCAGTACACGTCCCTGCCATTTCAACACACCAGTACACGCCTCTACCAGCCCAACACACCAGTGTACCCTCCTACTAACCCAACACACCAGTACACGCCCCTAACAGTACAGCATACCAGTACACGCCTGACTTATAAACTCTCCCAGGCTAACTTCAAAAATTAACCCGTTTTCACTACGCCACAGTATTGGTTCACCTTCTCTCTTCTCTAGGGATTACTTTGGCATTTGCTCCAGAGAGCTGGCTGCTTGTATGCCCCAACCACTAGCTAGACCACGCAATACTCGTTAAGCTGCTGCGTCACGTGATTACTGTGTGGCCGTTGGGAACTCAAGGGTGGGCCGTTTTGATAACTGTTTCTTTCGTTACACCTCGAAGCTCTGGAACTCTTTTCCCTGTCATGTCTTTCCCAATAACTATGGCCTGGCACAATTTAAAAGAGATTTTTGACTTCCTCCAGAATTCGTAAATTCTCTCCCTTATCTCTTCTTTTTTTTTTTTTTTCCTTTTCAATAAGCTATATATATTTCAATTTGGGCCCGGCCTTGATGTAGAATTTTGTCCGTGTATGGAGCCACCAATGGAGAACACAGAGGTAGCCTTCCAAGTAAAAAAAATAGAGGTCGTCTGCTAGACAAACAACATTGAGGTAGTCTGCCAAATTAGGTACACATTCCCACTGCTCCTCCTACCACTGCCTCGAGTCCTCATTTGCCCCCGCCCTGTCCACCTCCTCCCCCACAGCCTAGGGGTGTAAAGGCTGGTGTCTGGTGTGATCTCCCAGCGACCTGACGAAGCTAGCGACAGTAAAACTCTGTCATTTGTAATAATGGACTTCCCCTGAACGTATGTTTCTTGCATTAATGTCGGAATTCCTTGGCTGTATTACAAGACTGGATATCGATGATTGGTGATGTTTAAGACGTGCACATTGATGACTAGTGATGTTAGAGACCTGGGCAATGATGTCTGATTATGTTAAAAACCTGAACACTGATTCCCTGGTGATGTTAGAGACCCAGACACAGAAGACTTGTTGTGTTAAAGACCTGGACATCGATCACTGGTGATGTTGGAGACGTAGATGTTGATCCCATGCTGTCAGAGAACGGCATGTTGATGACTGATGGTGTCAGGATGTGAAATGATGACTGGTAGTCTCAGAGACCAGGATATTGATGTTTGGTGGTGTTATGCAGAGACCTGGATGTTGTTCATGTTTGGTGATGTTAGACCGTTGGATGTCAAGCCTCTGAAAAAAACATCAACAGAGGAGTCATCATCGGAACGATCGTAATACAAGCGCTCTCTTTACTCTCTTCGCGTTCCTGAAATCACCGTTGTAACACGTAGCGAAATATTTGTATTAGTAGAGGAGTGACGCTATCTGTGATGTATTACTGGCCCCGCAACACACATGTGACGCGACACGGTCGGCCGCAGCCTTCCACTGATCCAACACAAGTTTTTATCAGCAAAACAAATCCGGATTGTGTTGCCCGAGGCTGATCCCAAGAGCGAGGCGAGGCAGTTCTGTTGTGACAAGACCCTGCCGTCCCAGGCTCCACCACCTGACGAAGGCAACAGGTCTTCCCCACATAAAGGTGGCACCCCTGCAAAATTGATTTCCTCAAACTGTGCATAGCCGTGTGTAACCTTCCTGATCCAGGACATGAGAACAAAAGTATAAGAAATAATGTTTCCTTGTAAAGTCTTCCATCTTAGCCTAGCTCACCTACACACCACCACCAAGGCACAAGTAAAATTTATCATGACAAATGATCTTCACACGTCGGATTCATCTTCGGTCCCTGAGAGCAGTGCGCATGGTTCTCACCTGGCCTCCTGCTGTGGTCCTCATGTAGCCTCCCACTGTGGTCTTCACCTGGCCTCCTGCAGTGGTCCTCATCTGGCCTCCTGCCGTAGTCTTCACCTGGCCTCCCACAGTGGTCTTCACTTGGCCTCCCACCGTGGTCTTCACCTAGCCTCCTGCTCCCTACATCTCTCTAAGAACTGTTTACCGTTCACGATACCAATCTGTTTTAAAAACTTCCCTCGTCTTCCTTCCCTGGTGAGAAACTCTAAAGCCTCTAGCCTTTCGCTGTGCCTTAGATCTATCAGTTCTGGGGTCATCTTTATTGCCCTCCTCTAGACCTACGCTAGTAGCTCTCTTAGCTTCCGTAGGCTCGGTGACCCGGCTTAAAAAAGATACTCTTTTTTGGCCTTGTGTAGGATATGAACAACTCGCTAGATATTTTCTGATCTTTGTACCTATTTGAAGGCTATTCTGATATTTACCAGCAGGCAATTTTTCTTTCTCCTTCACTACTCTCTTAATGTGGGACTCTGACGACAGATTAGGTACGATGTCAACTCCCAAGTCTTTCTCATACACAGAATCCTGAAGCTTATTTCCAGCTGGGTAATATTCATATTGAGGCCTTCTGTCACTCTTTCCTATCCTAACATTTCATTTGCTATGATACAGTTTCGTCGACCATGTCTCAGACCAACTTTGGAGTCTGTCTAGGTCCCCTTGTGAGCTGATGCAATCTCCTAACTTTTCTCTTCCCTCGTGAATTTTACATTATCCGTAGACATATTCGAGGAGGAGTCTATACCTCCAGGCAAGCCATATATGTGTGTCTGTCTGTCTGTCTGTCTGTCTGTCTGTCTGCCTGTCTGTCTGTCTGTAATAGATAAGCAAAAGAAAATGAATAACAGTTTATTGGATGTAGGCAGTCATTTGGCTGAAAATATACAATTGAGGTATAACAGATATTGCAGAAATAGGAGGCCATGATGATTACTAGTTAACGACTCATGCAAAAGCTTAAGATCAAGGTGAGCTGGATATTTCCACATTTTGGATAAGCATATGGATGAGGTACATTTAGATAGCCAGGATGGCAGGTATACAGGGACGTTTAGAGAGTCAATGTTATGTTTTGTACATTATGAGCTTGACTGGGCATTTAGTGATGAATATTTACAATAATACAGTTGTTGACATTCCATATAGCCTAATTAACAGGAAACTGAGCTGTTCACTAACATAGTTATGCACTTGTTCAAGGCTTGTTTAAGAAGTTCACAATGATAGGTATAAGGCTGTTCTTATATCTGTCTGTAACAAGTCGAATATGGTGACGAACGGCGGTCCGTGGTGGAGAGGCGTCGGGGGGAGGAGGTCTCTGTGACGTGGGTGTGTCGGCAGTTTATTGCCAAACTGCCGTGTGAGCTGGCGTGTTGGTCGAACGGTCGGAAACGGTGGACAAGTTCAGCAAAATGAGGACCTCTTTGGGAGGTGGTGAAATAAGGACACAGGTTGATTGTGCCTGCCCTTTTCTGCACTCTTCTCTAGCTTGTCCTTCAGTGTAGCTGTTAGCGAGGAGGAGCAGGCTGGGGACGCGTAGGTGAGCTTAGGTAGAATGAAGACGGTATAAGCATCCCCCAGTTGTGGGATGAGGAAGCCATTTGCTGTAGGTTGGTCCTCGAGCCCTCGATAAGTGACGTGAGATCTTACGGGACGTCGTAGAACATTTTACTGACCTGGTTAGGTATTGTCAGATGTGCCACGACAGTGACAGGTGGCTCGTACAGTGTCAGTCACTGCGTGATAACAAGATACAGTACAGTACAGCAGTGCAGCAACTGCAAGTAACCTGTGGCCGAGCACGTCAACCTGATCCAGGTGCCAGACCCCGGGCACTGACCCCGGGGAGTGGCGATCGAGGGGTACATCCCGCCCCCGCGGGAAAGTGTCCTGTTTAACTTTCCAAAACAAAAGAATAGTTATATGTGCCCCGGTACTCTCTGAAGGTGGCGGACGGGGCGCCTTTGGCCACATGAGCAACGAGGACTGTCGAAAAGTTATCAGAGCTCTGCTGGCGGACAGGACGACTGTATGACACATACATGCAGCTTCCCTCTCACCTCTGAGGGCTGCTGGCTGGGGTAGTTCCTGGAGGCTGCTGGAAGGGGTGGTCCCTGAGGGCCGCTGGAAGAGGTGGTGCCTGACGGTCACGGGCTGGGGTGATCTCTGAGCGCTGCTGGGAGGGGGTGGTCTCTGGGAAATGCTGGCTGGGGTGGTCACTGAGGGCTGCTGAGAAGGGTAGTCTCTGAGTCCCACTGGCTGGGGTGGTCCTTGAGGGCTACTGGGAGAGGTGGTCTCTGGGGTACTGGAAGGCGCTCAGCCTGTTGAATGATTTCACTGTGTATTTTAGGGTGTGGTGGGTAATGGGTAGCGTTTAGTGATGGCTGGAGTATAGGGACTCCTGAAGAAGGAGGTATGATAACGGTCAGTCCTCGTGTGACTGTGGAAGCGTTTTGTATAAATTCATTACTCTCCAGTGGAAGCAATTATTGCTGATAATCATAATCAAACTGTCTGCTGGTAAATGTCAGAGTAGTTTATAAGTGTATGGATAAGTAAATATTTAACAAGCCATCCACGAATTAGGCAAAGCCCGAACTAGAATATGCCTCTAAGGTTTGATCAGCGCGCCCACAGAAGCACAAAGAGCCAATAGAAAAAGGTCCACAGAAGGGCAACAAAGATAGTACCAGATTAAGTGAAGTAAGGTACACGGAAAGGCTGGAGGCCTTACATTTACCCTCCTTAGAAGAGAAACGAGTGAAGGGTGACCTGATCACAATATTTAAGGTTTTTAAACAAACTGATGACGTGAACAGTGTGAACAGTTCTTCGAGAAATGTAGGGATAGATCAACCAGAGGACATAACATGAAATTAAGCAAGAAAGTTGCTAAAAAAAACAATGTAAAGAAATATTGTATAAGAATGGTGGATGGATGGAATAGAATGACTAAGGACATTGTTAATGCAGACACCATACATAAACTAACATGCTGAATTATAATAGAGAATTTCAAGAGACGAGACCCCACGAGTATAAAACATTTTTCTCGTACAGTACAAATAGGTATTTACACATGTACAAAGGTCGCTCGGATAATCAGACATTGGCACACACGTGGCACGGATAATCAGAAACGGAGGTACACATATGGCACGGACAATCAGAAACAGATGCACAAGTTAAACGAAGAATCTAAGATACGGCTACACATGTGGCATGGACAAACAGACAAACATACACAGGTACACAACTGGCACGGACAGACAGGGACACGCGTGACAAGGAAAAACATATCTACGTACATAGGAGTAGAGACATGGCACGTATTTACAAGGTTAAGAAATGGGGCAACACGAGTATAAACCTCTCTCCCCGTAACACACAAATAGTGATCGCACAGACAGACAGACAGGTACGCACGCGGCACAGACAGATGGACAGACGGATACACACGTGGCTCAGACGGACACACACACACACACACATACACACACAGAGGTAAACAAGTAGCACAGACAGGTAAACATGTGGCACAGACAGACAGACAGGTACGCACGCGGCACAGCCAGGTACATAAGTGGCAAAGACAGACGGACAGCTGTATAGGTACACGCGTGGCACAGACAGATACTCACGGCACAGCTAGGTACACACGTGGTACAGACAGACAGACAGATAAACAGGTACACACGTGGCGCAGACAGACAGACAGGTATACATGTGGCACAGGCAGATGGACACAGACACAGGTAAACACGTGGCACAGACAGACAGATACACACATAGGTAAACACGTGGCACAAACGACACACACACACACACTCTTGCTGCTGTCAGGGGCAGAGAGTTGCACGGTTGAGGGTGGTGATCTGTGAGAGTGGAGCCACCCAACCACAGACTACAGAGACTTAGAACAAAGAGCTGGATGGCGAGTGAAAGACGCTTTGCCTCACCGGAGGTTGATTTGGAAGCTGACTTTAAAAACTGGAATATGGGGAAGACACCATCACATAACAGAAGACTGCCGCAGTGGAAGAAAGCAAAGCCTACTCCTGTCAGGGGAACATTGTCAATATGGGCTGGGGTTACAAGGCGTGCCTCAGGGCTCGTCTCAGTATCTTAATGACTTGCTTGAAGGACTGGACTCCTAACCTAACCATGTTTGCAGATGATGCCAAGGTCATGAGAGAGGTATAGAATGATGATAAATGATGTTATCTACCTGACAAGGGAACTTAGACGAATTCCAAAGTTGATGTGATAAATGGTTTATAAAATTCAGTCCGAATAAGTGCAAAATAACGAAAGTGGGACACACCTAGAGAAGGCCCCATATGCGGTTACTTTTTAGTAGAAAACTAGGTATGGAAATCTGTATGCGAGACTAACGGTCGACATTATTTATACCTAACCTGTCACTAGTTCCACGTCAAGAAGCAAACTGTTTAGTGGCAAATATCAGGACTGTACTTAACTATATGACAACATACGTATGTTGAACTGAAAGCAGAATATGTGTTTCAAGTGTCGTTCACACACCTAAAGAATTAGAGATTCAGTTGACAGAATCCAGAGGTGGGAAAACAAACACTGGACCTGAATTAAGAGAAATGAGTAACAATAACAGGCTGAAGACTACAAACTTGTCCACCAGGGAAGAGAGAAGATTAAGAGGTGATCTCATCACAACCAAGTTTCTTAATCGCTGGGACGAATCACACAATCACACAGTGAACAGGTCGTCATGAGATGCATTGACAGTAAGAAGTGGCTAAGACTAGAAGCTGAGCAATAAAGCTTCTCAGAGACGATCTGGAGAGATAATGCTTTATTGTAAGGCGAAGGTTGCTTTTTAAATGCCTGCGGTATACATAGGTTTAAAAAGCTACTTTTTTTATACTGTGATCATCATAGCTCGGGCAAAACATGCTCCTATCCAGGCCAACTCGGGTGAAAGGAAAAGTAAGCAGAAATCAACCAGGGCTCCGCAAGTGTTTGTGGACCTGACTCGTAAGGGATGAAAGATTATATGAAGTAGAAAAGACAGAGGGAATACAATTCCACAACCTGAGTTGTTCGAGGCAAGAAGGGGAAGTCATAACACTCAATCCTCGAGTGGCCGGTCAGCACACAAAAACTGTGGCAAGCAGCAGCCAAGCACGTGCCATTGGTGCAAACCTTGGGTGCAGGGACACATGCAAACAGCTCACGAGAACAATGGCCAAAATGATATCTATTGAGCAGAGAGAGAGCAGCAACATCGCGGCTTACAGAAAGGGAGGTTGAAGAGAGGTGATGCCACGAGAATTAATGAGACGGGAGGCTTTTGATTCCACTCTAGCTAATAAAGAGATGAAGGGTGAACCTCCCAGGACGTGTGAGCAGTATTCCATACTCGGACGAATAAAACCCCTGTAGATTCGAAACAGTTGCTCACATGAAAAATAGTCACGCCACCTATACAACACTCCCAGCCTGTGGAATGCAGGCTTTGTGATGTTAATCATATGGAGGTTTCCAAGACAAAGTGGTGGACGTCTATATGACCAACACTTGCATCTTATTACAAGGTTGGATTGCAGTGTTTTGAAGCTGAACAGAAGGAAACAAATGATTCTTAGAGATATAGGCAGAAACTGCGTTTTAGCACCATCAAGTTTCACAGGGTTACCGCTACCCCATTCCGAAACGTTGCGCAGGTCAGAGTTAAGAGAGGAAATATGATCAGGACGAGAAAGAGAACGAGTGTTGAAGGGAGGAAGGGAAGCAAAATGAGATGAAGTATGTAAAGCGGAATCATTAGCATAAGAATGAATAGAGTTAGACTGAGAAGACAGAGGATCATTTATTAAGAGAGCGAAGAGCAGGTGATAAGACAGGACCCTAAGGAAGACCACGTTTGATAGGACAGGATCGGGAAGTCACTCCATCGACGACCACTGTGATGGAACGGCTTGAGAGGAAACTATGCATTAGAGAACAGAGAGAAGCAGTGAAACCAAAGGCAGGAAGTTTAAAAAGCAAAGACATATACCACACCCTGTCCAATGCTTTGGAGATGTCGAGGACTACGCCAAACTTTTCACTAGACGGTAGAGAAAGTTAAAGAGGCATACGTACAACTCCCTCCCCGTACAATGTAAATAGGTAATTACACACGAGCGGCACAGCACCTTGTGTGCCCTGGAGGCAGCGTCTGGCGACTGCGTTCCCCACACATGTGTTCAGGCGATGGTGGGTACACCCAGAGCAGGAGGAACGCTGGAACGTCTCTCATTGTAGGACATCCTGGCGAAGCATCAAGTACAAAGTCATCGTTGTCATCCTGAAGAGATGAACTGAACCGGCCGGCAGGAGAGCTGAACACTACTGGTGCACCTCACTGATGACAACGCTAGATGTAAGGCCTTCCCAAGGGTGGTGTCGGTGGTAGAGGGCTGCCAAAGTGCCCTGCAACTGGACTACTGACGCGGGAAGGTCTGGACTCCTCCTTCCGCCGGAGTAACACAGACCTGGTGAACGGACTCCTCGGTTGAACAACCCAGCACTACATTACGCCTTATTTTTCCTACCTTAACTTTTTTTTATTCATAATCATATAACACTTATTTATCCTGGTAAATCCAGTGATAGCTACTCACAGAGGCATAACCCTAGTCATTATCCCTAGCGTTTACCCATGGACCCCCCTTGGGTGTATCCAAGGACCTCCCCCCTTTATGAAAACATAAAAACTTTTGATCGGTGGCCAAACACTCTGACGTCAGACAAACGGACGAGTAATCCACTTGCATTCAGGAGCGCACGTCCCTTGGTGGAGTGTACATAGACGGCGTCGTACACGCTGCCCGCGTTATTGTACCGCCGCTCACCCCTGCCTTCGCCTCCTCTCCTTGTTCCCGGTTTCTCTCCATCTAGTATTTTCGGTGTTTTTAACTTTATACAGCCATGAGAGAGAAACATGTTGCTCCCTCACCACTAGCTGTTACGTAAGACACTGCAATACTCTGAGTCAACAGGACGTAGGAATCTTTAAGGGTATATAAAGCTCTCTGGGCGTACCCATCATCACCTAGTAAGTGAAGTCAGTTACAGCATGCAACCCCAAACTAAACAAGTGCTTCACTTCTTCAACTTTCAACTGAGGTTTAAACTGCCACCCCACACTTGAAATTTCAACTGCCTCCTCTCATGAAATCTAAACAAACGGATCACATGTTGGTCTGCGTGAAATTTGAAACGCCAACCCATGGCATATAACGTTACTAATACATGGCAGACATAAATACATATCCATGTTAGGTACATATACTTACTCATGATAGATATAAATGCCAACCCAATGTATAGAAAAAATACCAACCCATAGATATAAATACCTACCCATGATAGATATAACTACCAACCCATGGTAGATATAGATTCCAACCTACTGTAAATCTAAATACCATCCCATGGTAGATATAACCTAACCAAGTTAGATATAAATACCATCCCATGGTAGATATAAATATCTATCCATTTTACATATAAATACTTACCCATGGTAGACATAAATAAAACCCATGATATATCTAAATACCAACCCATACCAACCCATAGTAAATATAAATACCAACCCATGGTAGATATAGATACTATACCCTGTTCACTCAGATCTGATAGCTGGTTGGACACAAAGCTTAGCTGTTACTGGTGGACACAAACAGGTGAAGGGTGTGCATGGAGTAGGGAGTCACTTTGGTTACCAGACAGCAATGACCGGCCGCCGGGGAAACATCGGCCAGAGGGTGGCGACCCGGCACCAGTCAAGCTGCTTCAATGGCCTAACCAACTTTTTATTGCCATCTATTGGCTTACTTATAGTTAAACAGATTAAGGAACTGCATTAATTAGGATAAATCTGAAATATTTCTTGATATTTTATGATTTTCAGACGTAATTACTGCTGGTTAAGACTTGAAAAGTTGATAATTGTTTTAACACTTCCCTGGCTCACCCACCTGCTCTGTAAACTCCATACCCTACCTGTTCACGACACCTGTCAAGTCTGTTACATCATACTATAATGAAAGTTTTTCATATCATAACACTGGAGTAAGAAGGTGTGAAAAAACAACCACAAACAATTAAATAATGGGGAGTAAGTTGCAGTGTCGGCAGACTTTGGCACGCGCCCTCTCGTTTCCCACCATTTCTTCATTTTCAAATATTTCCTCAGCCAGAAATAAAGCGTAATAAGAGGTGATGTAATATTTCCGGAATAGTATTTGATTGATGTTGTATCTCCCGAAATATAGTGACCAATGCAAAACGCACCGTGGAGATTGAATATGAAAATATTAAACTGACGATCTGGAGGCGCATGTAATGCGCTTGTGCCACATGTAAGCCCTTGAACTCCTAATGTCGAATTTGCTTATCTTTTTCTTTGAGTCATGTAAGATAAAGCCAGACCCAAATGATTCAAGGGCCGCCCAGGGTCGAGCGCATAGGTTCGAATCCTGGTTGCGGCAGTCGGTCCACAGTCAACCCAGCTGTTCAT
>JAYMFT010415165.1:10000-17979 GCA_038088735.1 Panulirus argus | reverse complement strand
AATATAAAAAAAAAAGATATATATATATATATATATATATATATATATATATATATATATATATATATATATCGTTGCTTCTCATTTCTGCTTCAGCAAAGCACATATTCATACTGAGAACCAAGAGGAGGCAATTCTTTATCTTTTAAGATACGAACAAGATATAATTTTCCTCTATATTGTTAGAGTTAGTTTGTTTTTTTTTTCCTTCTTTACCTCCGCTAAGTGTATAATCCTGGATGAATAATGTATAATATTTGCGTCTTTCATCTCCTCAAGCGGCATTCGTCTGGAGGTGTACGATAAAACGTTCTTGTCTTTTTTCCTTTTTTTTTTTTCTTGCGTTACTGAGTACATTATTTTTCTTCTCCATCGTGCTGAGTTATTTCTGTACAATTCATGCCTTATTTATCAATATTGTGCGTCTGAGGCGCACTGTCTCTCTCTCTCTCTCTCTCTCTCTCTCTCTCTCTCTCTCTCTCTCTCTCTCTCTCTCTCTCTCTCTCTCCAACTTTTATATCCATCTACAAGCACACCTACCAAGCAATCTAACAACGCACCTGTCTATCTACCTACCTCATATCTACCTATCTACCTTCCTCCCACCTGATGAGATCCGGCGTCGTAATTATTTCCGGAAAATATACTCGCTTGTGCAAAAGGAGTCCCTCCTACAGAGCGGTACAACTCACCTGAAAGTGGAAAGAAAATATATTAGAAAACTAGCGTGTGTGTATTGACTCATGACGCATGTGGGAAAATAGTAACAGATATTTATAGTTACATAACTGATTACTATGAAATTTCATAATGCCAGAATCTGAAATTTGTGAAGTGGGTCTGTAGCCAAAACTCAAATGAGAAAAGAGGCTACTAATACCTGAGGTTGGTACAGGATTTATATTGATATATAAACTACAACTCTCTGATATTCTTGCCTAACCAGGAGTGTCGGGATGCTCAAAATGGACGCTGCCAGTGAAAATGAACACAAAATGGATGAATTGTACATTTTAACCACCTCTCACAAGGAGACAGTGTTAGATATACTCCCGTAGCTCAGTAGCAACTCACAAAAGCAAACGAACAAATTGAAGTTTTTAATTGCATTCGCTGACAAAGGCTTGTTCATCGTCCGGATCCTTTAAGTGATGTTGACAGAGATTTCAGATAGCGAGTTCAAAATGGAAGTACAGATGTCGCTTCAGGAAGATCGCAAGTTTTTATTATTATATGTTTTATCTTTCCTTATCCCCACTTATTTCTTTTTCAAATCATGTTTCTTCATCTCTCTCTCTCTCTCTCTCTCTCTCTCTCTCTCTTATCCATCCATCTCCCTTTCTTGATGGTGTCTTGAGAACTTCCCCTGGTCTGTGGATGGGAGCCGTGGTGTCTCTCTCTTACCAGAAACCTCCCTCGAGATGTCCAAGAAACTAGACGCTTTTTTTTTTCTTTTTTTGCGGCAAACGTCTAAATCAGACACCCACCACCACCACCGCCCATCAGATTAGGACTGCCTCTACTTTCTTGTTCCTTCCCGTATCTCCTCTCTCTCTCTCTCTCTCTCTCTCTCTCTCTCTCTCTCTCTCTCTCTCTCTCTCTCTCGTATGTACAGCAATTCCTTCTCGTGGTTCATCACATAACCTCCCTCCAGCCCTGTCCTCCTCGAGTTGTGGTTCACTCGTCGTCTGTTGCGGTAGGGGAAGGAGTGAATGTGGTGGTAAGGTGGCAAGGATGCCATATGTTTTACTCCTTCGTTTTCAATGAGGCGGTACCCCCGTCTCAGGCAAACATCTGATGGTAGGTACGCGTAGGTAGGTAAGTAGGTAGCTGTCCCTTCCCCCTATCCCTCCTGGACCAGCACTCTCTCCCCAACCTCTCCAAGAAGTCTCATGAGTAGCAGGCGATGAGTAGGTTGTGAGCAGTGGCAGAGTGTTGGTATGAGAGAGCATCAAACCTTGCCTCATGCCTCATTCTTACCCCATTCTCTTCCCCTCCTCTTCCTCCTCCCCCCTCATCCTCGCCTCTCCAGACGTCTTGCCTCCCCACCAGCAGCAGTGGTGTGGTGGTCGTCGTCGTAAAGGAGGAGTGTAGTGGTTTGTGGTGGTGGTGGTGGAGTGTGGTGGTGGCGTGTGTGTTGGTGAAGGCCGGGTGGGCCAGGCGTGTCCCGCCCCAGGCACCTCGCTTCTAATGTCTTCATCATGGCCCACTAGCGGCCCCGACACTCAACGTTTTTGTGATTTTCCTTCTGGCTCGTTGCAGCTGGTGTGTGTGTGTGTGTGTGTGTGTGTGTGTGTGTGTTGGGTGACGGAGGTTTAAGCGTGTCTGGGAGAATGCTTCTTTCGTGTGTGTGTGTGTGTGTGTGTGTGTGTGTACGTGTGTCTGTTTTACAGCTTGGCAGTAAGAGGGGAGGGAGGGAGGAGTTACACTGTGGTACAGAGTGGTACAGAAGGGACAGGATGTGGTACAGAAGGTACAGGGTGTGGTACAGGTTACTAGTCATCCCGTCTGATGGGTCTGGAGGTGTGCTTTGTGGTGGAGCAGCCAATTTTGTGGTGCGGTGTGCGGCGGTCTTCGGTTGTGGTTAGTACTGGGTGTGGTGTGAGACTGGCGTGTGGCGGACGAACGATGGGTTTTATATTGCAAGTACGACGATACGACCTTGAGCGCGACGGTTACGACCCTTGAGCACGACGGAACGACTCTTGAGCACAGAGGTAAGATCCCTTGAGCGCGATGGCTTATCCTTTGACCTGACCTTTCTCAAGGGCCAGCTCAAAGGCCAAGCAATCATACTGTAGGGTCGTTCTCAGGAGTCGTACTTTTATAGCTTAAGGGCGCTGGATGAGTGGAGGAAGCAGAATAATGAAATTCTGAACGCAGAGAGCACACAGAAGTTTAAAATATTGTGTTACCGTAAAAGGAGTTCAAGAGATGGTGTCCCAACGAGCGTAGAGAACTCCCATCCCCAAACATTACAGGGAAATAGGTAATTACAATCAGGTGATTACAAGAGGTTGATATCAATCCCGTGTAGATCTCGTGTGTTATGGCGAAGGGCGAGTCTTAACTAACTCAGTGCTAGTTCAAGTTAACGTTCGTAAATATTGGCATCCTTAAGTCGTTCAAAATCCTGCAGCATCTGTTGCCATCGTCACTGCTTGAAATCCCTGGGAGTGGACGTGGCACCGGATGAATCCATCGCACATGAAGCCATAGGGAGGCTGAAAGGGGGTGGGTGGTGTTGAGGTCCCGGGTGCCTCACCACCACCACCACTCCCTCACCACCAGCACGTCACTAATGTTTTCTCACCACCGTTACATCATCATCACCACCACCACCACCACTACTCCCCCACCACCTCCGGCGCAGCACTTCCCCCTCACCATCGCAACTCCCTTTGCAGCACTGCGTCCGGAATGGAGGAGTGAAGAAATACGATGCCACGTGGAGTCGTCGAAGATCGTAAGAAGTAGTAGAAGGAGAGAGTGTGAAAGAGTGCCTAGCGCTCGCCAGAGAGAGAGAGAGAGAGAGAGAGAGAGAGAGAGAGGATGAGGAGGCAGGTATGATGATAATAATAATCACTACTAACACAGAAACTTCTTTTCGCTTCATACTAGGCAAATGTGGGCAAGGGGGCAAGTTTTTACCCACCGGCCCGACTCCTCTACCCTGAGTGGCTGTGGCCTACCCACCTCCCCCCCGCCCCCTCCCTTTCCCCAACCACCCCTCCTTACCCCCCATCGCCTACCCACCACCTGAGTAAGTAGAGGCAGCATGAGTAAATACGACCTGGCCACAAGTTCTCAAAACTCTGGAGGGTCGTCGAACCAGATAAAGTTGTATAGCGTTATTATATTTGTGGGCGAGTTTTGTGTGTGGGTGTCTACTTGAGGGAATGTGTGTGTGTGTGTGTGTGTGTGTGTGTAATTGCTTATTTTCACCTAATTGTGCTGTTCAGGGAGGGAGTTCTACACTCGTAGGCTCCCATCTCCTGAGCATTCCCTGGTATAATAAAACTTTTTTAACTTTTGTCCGTTGTCCACATTCACTACCTCATAAGTCAGTTCATTCGATTCATCCATCACTCTTACACCACAAAAGTACTTATTAGCATCTATCTTAACAAGTCTCTTGCTTAATTTCATGTTGTGGCCTCTCTGGTTGTTTCATCCTTGCATCTTTCGAAGAATTTTTCACTGTTGGATCCACCAGACTGGTTTGAAAACTTTAAAAAGTTGTGATCAAGTCTCCCCTCCTCTTCTCTTTTCCATGTTGGACAGTTTAAGGGCCTGTAATGTAGCCCCGCAACTCACTCCGCTTTAATTCTGGTATCGTCTTTGTTTTCCCTTGACTGGATCCTCCTTATTAGTTCCTAGTGCTTCTTGTAAGCGATCAGACTCGAGAAGCGTGTTCTATTTTGGCATAATTTCGGATGCGATGAGCTTATTGGACATCATCTCCGTAACCGTAAGACTTGAATGCTGTTTTGACATTTTTACCAGCTGATAGTTTGTATCCTCGACTATTTTTCTCCCTGTTAGCGGTGAGATTCTGGCGATAGTCTAGGGACGATGTCAACTCCCAAGTCCCTCTTTCACGCAGATTCTTTTCCACTTTTTATTTCCTGATAGATAATATTCATATCGAGGGCTTTCTTGCATTCACTTGGCTTGAATTTCATCAGCCATGCCGTCGAGCAACTCTGAGGTTCGTCCATAATCCCCCCCTTGTAGGTCGATGCAGTAATCCTCATTCCTTTGTTTGTTATTTCCCTTATGAATTTGGCATCATCAGAAAACACCTGTAGGTAGGAGATCAGTCCTTTCTTTCTGTCTGTCTGTCCGTCTGTGTTGTTTGATTTTCTCCTGGAAAGTTGTTATTTTCAACACTGCTCAACAAGAGGACTGAGATAAAGACTATGCATTGGTAATACAGATTTTGGGTCACCTAACTTTGTATGTTGTATGAAGTTTGCTTAAAGATACGGTTGCATCCGGATATGCTCGTTAACACAAGCAATTGCCATGATAAACTCCTTTTTATGAAGGGTTTTATGTACCGATATGATTTGACGAGATAATCCATGTGAAACGGTGATAGAAAATTCACACTAACATATATATATATATATATATATATATATATATATATATATCTGTGTATGTTGGTGCAAATTCTTCCTGTAAATATATTGTTAAAATGACAAGATAACTGGTCATTTTAAAAACCAGTTATCTGGTCTACAAAGTAATATAAGGAAGCTGAATTAGAGAGATACAAAAAATACATAAAGTACACCAGACACCAATTCGTTACAGCCCAATTCAGCTTACAATATATTGGCTCCTGTTGTCGTATGAATGTATCCACACCACCTTTTTATCATGTCCGTTTTTCTTGTGTAGTCATACGATTAATTTTGTTTCAAGCTGATACTGGAACTGAGGCACGTGGATCCTACAGTTGCAAGAGCGATATTTGTGGATCCTACAGATGTAGGAGTTATATATATGGACCGTAAAGCTACAGGGAAGAGAAGCGGATCCTAAAGCCGTAAGGGTAAAATGTATGGATCCTCCAGCTACAGGAAAGCAAAAGTGGATCCTTCAGCTGCTAGAGTGAAGTATATGAGGATCCTAAAGCCACAGAAAAACATAACTGGATCCCACATCAACAGGAACTGCCCGGAGTGTAGCAAGGGCACCACTTTCACCCAATCTATATGCAAGTTATTAGTTGCACATTCCTAGCTTTTTCGTGTGTTGAACCATCTCTGTATGTTGGCATTATAAAGAAGATGAGTATGATAGCTATGAGGCTTCATGAAAGATTAATAATCTCTTATCAATAATGAATTACATTGACTGGATATACAAAAACCCCAAAACAAAATTAGCGATTTTGTACGTGAACTGGGAGAGAGCATTACTATGGCTCTTCCTGATAATGTACAGTGTTATTGTAGGATTAAAAGGAAATATCATACTGCTGTCTGGGGAATAAGCGCCATGTCCCTGAATGTAAATATGAAAATCAAACTGAAATATACTAAAAAGAAATTAGTTTTGGAAAAGTTTTACAGCAAAGATAAATGTAAAAATTACGTATAATGAAAACTCATCATAATTTGTTGGGTAGTTTTACTCTTGGAATTATCATGAGATGAATAATCAGAAATATATTAATGATTTGTAATTTTTTTATCACTAGGAATAATTGTGATTTCGTCGCGTTATCAGGAATAATGTGAATATTTTATCAGGCTCACTAGAAATGTGTGTCGTATTGAGTCTATTCACAAAGGAATCCAATCAATGAATAACTACAGCAGTTTATTTTCATATAGCCTTCTATGAGGAAGAATTGAAAAAAATGAAATATACTACAATCAGTCTTCATGAATCGAGGAATAAATCTCAGACAGAAAATTTGGGAAGTCGAAAAGAAAATATAAACAAAATCTTTCCTGAAATCACTTTTGTCATACATCAAGGAATAAATCCATGGCACAAGTTAGAGTAAATCGTAAAAATATAATATGAAATTCCATTTTTCATACATCAAGGAATAAACCCACGACAGAAAACTTGTGGCAAAGCTTGATATGAAAGAAAAGAATGGAAATCGTACCCGAAATCAATTCCTTCATAAATCAGAGAATAAACCCCTCTCAGAAAATCTAATATTGACGAAATCTTACATGGAAATCCACTATGAATATCTTCCGGAAAGATATCAATTCTTATTGAAGTGAGTTTTGTCTTGCCTTCTGAAATAGAAGCTATTTCCATCGGCCGACCACCTGTCCAAGAGACTCCCCGACATTGAGATAGAAAAGAGTATATTTGAACTAATGGAATCAGTCTTCAATTGTTGTTGGTTTCCTTAACCCACTAATGAACATAAACGGAAACGAAGTAGATGAAATCGTAGACAGAGTCTGCCTAACCAGACGGAGACTTAAAGAAACGCGACAGCGTTGGAACCTTGAGGCTCGAAGGACCATCACCAGCGTTAACTTTTCACGCATATTTTGGCACGCGAAATACGGGGAAATTAATACGCCCGGCACAGGGCCGTAGGGAATCCTCAGTGCATTTTAATCAGTCACTTATTATAATGGGAAAGAAGCTCGGAATGTTAGCGGCGAGTATTAAGCTGTGTCAGCCATATTGTGTTCCGGAGCGAGACAATACAATTGAAGACGCGGAGGGCAAGACGGTGCTCGGGGGGGCCCCAAGTGGACCGAGAGGGCCGAGAGTCGCACGGGAAGACCGAGTGGAAGTCGGCCATACGGGTCCGTGAGGGATATGGCCATGTTTTACGGGCCGATACAACTCGTGCACCGCCACTACCACTTGGGCCAGCCGAAGCGTTACTAATGTCCAGCCGACTCGTCCTAACTCTCTCAGCTCCGCACGTCTAATTACATCGCATTTTCGTGAACACGCGATGATGGCCCACCTCTTCCCTTATCTCGGCTGCTCGGAGAGGCGTAAGAAAAAGAAAAAAAAAAAAAGAGAGAGAGAAAAGAGTCTTCAGTTGATATGATACCGACAATAAGGAAAAGCGATACGCAGCGCGGCCATTTGTAATTTGCAACGCTGGGCTAAGGACCGGGGCCCGCCATGGAAGTGAGTTTTGGCTGGGGGAAAATTACACTCCTATATTTGGGTAGTCTCAGCTGTTGGGGCCCCGAGGGAGGGCTCGCCGCTGTTATCCGCCGATTTGCTGAGAGAGAGAGAGAGAGAGAGAGAGAGATCCCCCCTCCCCTCTACCCCCTTCCTTGCTCGACCATAACGACGCCTCGGCATCGAGTCAGCGTAACGCCGAGATGCAAGCGCCGCGACGACAAGGCAGGCGGTCTACCAAGGGCCGGCCACCCAGATGTGCTCTGGATCCTAGGAGATGGATGGATGGATTTGGGATGAGACTTGGAGGGATCGATTTTACAGAGAGCCCAAGGAGACCCCCA
>JAYMFT010415165.1:0-5000 GCA_038088735.1 Panulirus argus | reverse complement strand
CAATATATTTGAAAAAGAGAACCGGTTCCAAGACTGATCCCTGTGGCACGCCGCTTAGTACGTGTAATAGTTCTGAGGCTTGACCGTGGATCGCTGCTCTTTGTTTGCAGCCAGTCAACCAAATTTCTAACCTCCGAAATACAAACCCATCAGTAGCATTTGACATAACTATTGCAAGAAAACTTTGATGCGGGACTTCATCGAATTTTTACCGGACGACAAGACAGTAGGACCGGAAGAGAAACTTGAAGTAAAGGAGAGAGGAAAAAGATGAATAAGTTAAGAAAATCTGGACAGTAGGTCCGGTAGAGTCAGTTTCAGGGTGGGTATATCTTGTCTATGGGTCGAGGAGAGTCAGTGTCAGGTTGGCACACCTGGTCCAGTGGGTCGAGTAAAGTCAGTCCGGCTCAAGGAAAGTAGCCTGGTCAAACAAGTATGGCTGCTTGGGGCTAGTGATAATAGGGCAGTTTGCGAGGGGTGGAGAACCCGTCATAGCTACTTAAGTTGCATTTATTATTATCATTATTATTATTTGACTCCTTCCCCAGCCAGACAGCCAGCAGTGGCAGCTGTGGTCCTGTCCTGTGATCTTCCTTCCTTCGTTTGGTGTTTATTTCTGTAACATTATTATTATTATTATTATTATTATTATTATTATTATTATTATTAATAGTAGTAGTAGTACCAGTACTGATAGTAGTAGTAGCAGCAGCAGCAGCAGTATATCACCAAGGTTGCCCGCTTCAACATTCACTTGGATGGCTGGTTGGTTAGCGTATCGTGCCTGGTGAAAGCCAGTACCTTGGTTCGGTCCCTGTGCCGGTCGGTCTCCTTTCTCACTGACCTAAGTTGGATAGGGTCTGGATGGCAGATCTTTGTGTGGTAAACAGCCAGCACACCGTACCACACTGGTCCACCACATCAGCACCAGTGTGGCACATGGGTAGGACAGAGATGATGACACAAGACCTGATGGTCTCTGAAGAGATTTGCTGCTGGAGGATAGTAATAGTATGGTATATTCCTCATCTGTATAGATAGTGGGTCCATGATCCAGCGGGAATGGTGGAGTTGCTATTCCAGTTATTCCCTAACACACACACACACACACACACACACTTTTTTCTCTGAATGAATTACGTGAAAGTCGACGGACATGGTGAAAGAAGAACTTGAAGGGGAACTTGAACGAAGATGAAAATAAAACACCCCAGCCTGGAAAAGTAAGCCCCGAAGGCCACCTGGACTGTGGGAGGAAGTGGAGTGGGGTGTCGAGCATCGTAAGGCAATTAATGCGCCTCGCGTGAATATCAACAAGTTATCATGTATGGCCAACAGGGCTGCAGGTCCGGCTGAGGCCCCTCACTCGTACGAATACAAGTGTTTACCATCAATGTTAAGTGCTCCAGGATTCGCGAAGGCTGCTTACTTTTTTCTTAAGTCTAGGGGGGTCTAATGAGGTTACTGATCAAGGGGTTAAAAGAATACTGGGGGAGGGCAAGAGGGAGGATGATAAAAGTAGGGAAATGGAAGTTTGAGAGAGAGAGAGAGAGAGAGAGAGAGAGAGAGAGAGAGAGAGAGAGAAGGTGTTTGGGGTAGGGACTGGTGGATGGAGTAGAAAGTTTAAGTAGTATAGAAGGATAGATGAAGGAAAGCTCTGAGCAGAATGAGAAGTGTGTATGTGTGTGTGTGTGTGTGTGTGAGAGAGAGAGAGAGAGAGAGAGAGAGAGGATGGGGATGAATTACACAGTGAAGAGAAATGTGAGAAAGAGGTTGAGGAACTAGTCATTGAGAGAGAACAAGGTGCAAATGTTAATATTTATGGAAAGATGTTTTTACTCACACATACACCTTAAACACCTACATATAAAGAAACACACACATACACACACACACAAATATATAGTCATACATACAGACATATACGCACATACAGAGACACACTAACAGACATTCAGGGAACGGAATTTCCTCACACGTGTGGTGTCTCCCTTCTGACGCTAACTGGACGTGGGAGGGTTGTGTTGTGGCTACGTGGGACATGGGTGAGCTACGTTGGAGGCACTTGGACATGGGTGGGCTGTGGTGTGGCTACGTGGGTCATGGGTGGGCTACTGTGGAGGCGCTTGGACATGGGTGGGCTGTGGTGTAGGTAGTACCTACTTGGGACAAGAGTGGGCTACGGTGAACTTTGGACATGGTCGAGTTAGCTGAATACTGGTTGCCAGGGCATCTCCGCCAGGCACAGGACACGCTGTTACGTGGATATGGAAGCTGTGGTGCCATTAAAACGACCCAACTCTCTCTAAATCCCCACATAAAAAAAAGAGAAAATTATATCAAGCATAAAACACGAGAAAACAAAACAAATATTATACAAATAAACAATTCTTTGCCAACGTAACTGAGCGCCTCTCTGCTAGCTACCGCTACTTCTGCTAGATACCAAGGCAGTTTGAGGTAGAAGGGTTGACCGCCTAGACCATTATCTAGTTTGAAGCCGAGTGGAAACGATTCGTCGTCACGCACAGGAACAAATATGTGGATGTGACCCGTCAAGCAGAAATGTCCACAAGGAGGAGCCTCCAGGGGGATGAGTGACGTATAGCCACCCAGCGAGTCGATGGGCGTAATGCAAGGTGGGGAGCTTAGGGGGGGGGGGAGGCCTTGGATTGGGGAGGTAGTAGAGGGAGGGGAGTGAAAGACGGGTGAGCTGGAAGGGGGAGTGAAGAGAGGGAGAGATCGGAAAGGCGTTAGAAGTGTAGGGACGAAGGACGAGGAGAAATAGGGTTGAAGGGAGGGACTTGTTGGAGGAAAGGAGAGTGGGGGGGGCCAGTGGTGTTGGTGGTGGTGGTGGAGGAGTTGGTGGTGGTGGTGTCAGATGCTGCACAGATAACGAGGGTGAGTTATTAACTCCAGATCTAGGGTGTGGAGAGGGACGAGCCCGGGGTAACCCACACTCGTCCCGCTACGAGAGGAACCCGTCGTGAGTGGCCTCTAAGTGCCGGGTCTCGAGGCGGTGCTGCTCGGACACGGGGTGGCGCGGCTAGCCTGGCCTAGCCCGGCTGGGTGGCTGGGTGGCTGGCTGGCTGGCTGGGTGGCAGGAACGGCAGGGTGGGCGGTGGGGTGGCGGGGCAGGGCAGGTGGCTAGGTGGAGGGGGATGTGGACGGGGGTGCGGCAGGAGCCCCGCTGCTGGTGGTCTCCACACGTGGTGGTGGTGGTGGGTGGTGGTGGTGGTGGTCTCGCTGCAACCACACATTGGACCCCACACCTCCTCACCTCTGGCCACCACTCTCCCTCCCTCCCTCTTGCAGCAGAGACCTGGCGTACAGAACCCTATGGTTTGCTACCGCCAGGACCTTATCTTTCGACCAAGAGACGTGGCTCATTCGTAGGTTCCCACCGTTCCTCATTAGGCTCCTCAGGTCGTTAAAAATGGGACGACACTTTGGTCCCGGGAAAGCGCTAATGACTGGGGGGAGGGGGCTCTCACTCGCATTCGTAAACATCATGGCTGCACACTTTCCTCTTCAATACCCAGACCTCCCCACCAAAACCCGGTTCACCAACACTCCGGAGGAGAACACCCACGAGTCTCTCTCCCCCCCCCCCACCCCTCAACACTGCCATCTCCACCGACTGTCCAAATCCTCGACTCATCAGCCATAATGGAGGGTTCGTCAACACGTCCCCCTCTTCCCCCGGATCCCCTCAAGAACCTATGTTCTGCCTTCACCGCCTGTCGCGGTCCCTTCCCTATCTCCGCGTCTCGCCCTATTCTTCAGCCCCCATCACGCCGGAGCCTCCCCGGCCAGCCACCATCATCACCTTCATTACTTAATCATTCCCCCGACTCTCTCGCCTGTCCCGTCTCCCATCCCTTTCCTCCGGCCGTGCCTCTCCCATCCCACTCTCGCTCCCTCTTCCTCTGCTGTCCTCAACATGGCCACCGGTGTTCCCTCCTACGTGGCTCAGAATTAATCCCTCCTCCATTTCAACTCTCAAGCTAGCCTTTAGTCTTTCTTTCCCAAATACTGATTCCATTTCGTCTATTTCAACACGATTCTCCTCCTCCTCCTCCCAGCACCGTCACTCCATCGCTACACTCATCATTAAGAGAAATATTTCTAGATTCTTACCAATTAATATACAATCACATACGTCACCGCACATCAGTTTTACAGTGATTCCAATAATTACCCAGCGCCGAATGCTTGCTAATCTTGTAGGTACCGATTCCAGAGACCTCTTAACACACACACACACACACACACACACACACACACACACACAGTGACACCACCCCACACCCCCTACAGACGGTCACACTGTCACCCCTCACACTAAGCAATATTCTCTCCATCCACCATCCCCCCCCCGCCCCCCACGAGGTCACACAGCTGTTTTAACTGCCTATTGTGGTGACGTAGGGTGAGTTACGACCCCCCTTCAGTACCTGGAGGCCATTATCATTACGAAAAGACATAACTCTTTGGTGACCAGGAGTGATATCAAGCTGTTGTACACACGTCCTTGTCTCATGCATGCCTTGTTATCTTGAACTGTTCGCCTCTGCAGGTCGCACGGAAGAACCTGGGGACTCATCTTAAAGAATCTTAAAAACACGTATAAGAATCTAAGAATGTATGTATATAAGAATCTAGAAATTCATGTGAGGTACTATCTAAGAACTATTTATGTAGGTACCTATCTAAGAGCTTGTCTAGGTACTGATCAGGCGAGAGGAGGAGTCTTTGACCATAAGATCGATGCTGTAAACGACCGTCGTCCACACCCGTGTCAGCAGCACCACGACAGGGGGAAACCCAGCCTCGTGTAGGCGCCATTCTCAGTGGAGACACTCGTAGTCGTGTTGCAGTGAGCGAATGTTTGCCTCTACATGTGACTTGTCAGGATACGGCGAAAGATTATATATATATATATATATATATATATATATATATATATATATATATATATATATATATATATATATATA
>JAYMFT010415164.1:0-33072 GCA_038088735.1 Panulirus argus | reverse complement strand
TGTGTGTGTGTGTGTATTGTTTGCTACCTGGGCCATAGGAGTGACGCTTGACAGTCGCTGAAGTGCTGGATCACTATGCAGCCGTCACCAACCCTCCCGATACCCAGGCGGGTAGTACCCGTAATGTACCTTCCTGGGCGGTGGCTGTCTACCACCTACAACCTAACGGAGAGGGAGAGCGACTGAAGAAAACTGCACATCTCTGTGAGCCATCTGAAATAACCATAAAGCCGTTTAAATTAAAAAGGCTGTCAGCTCCTACACTGGGAACTTCATTTTTGGTTCTCTATCACACAAATGGTTTCTCACACTTACCTTAAGGAACCCATCAAAAAATGTGCCCAATCACATCAAAATTAATGTACTTGCCTGCTGCTAAATCGAAACATTTTGGATTCATAATTGTTTCTAATAAGGTGGAGGAACACACTGAAAATGGGGAAGTCAGTTAGTGCGAAAAATTAATGCAATTACTTTCGTAATCACTGACCTCAGGCCTTATATTTTCGTTCACGCTGCTGCAGTTTATGGTTGGGTGCGTCTCATGACAGCCATGGATTCATGGTAGCTCCCTCACCCTCTCACTGTCATTTGTGCTGCTACAGTCACGTCCTGCCCCTCCATGTCATGAGGTGTGTATGACAACTTCCTCATCCAACTTGGCTTCATGACTTTCATGGAGTCATGACAGCTGTCTTTCCGCCCCTTACTCTCATGAGGTTAATCATTCATATTCACATCAGTTCCTTTCTTAGTCAGGACTGTCATAAGTTCATGGCATCCTTCACTCTTCTGACTTTCATGACACACCCATGTTCATGAGTTTCATGACTCTCCTACATCTGTGACAGTCCTTGCCTATGTGTCATTTTCATGACTGACGTGCTCATGGCAATATCAACCTCATGACCATCCTTTGTTCATGAGTCACCCGATCCTCATGACTACCCTGTGTTCATAAAAACTCATCTTCATGACTGCCGTGTTCATGGCAGTCACATCCTGACTCCTCCTCATGACGACCTACCTCTCTGATCTTGGAGAAACCTCCGTGTCATCCATAGAGGAAGCCTCGTACTCCTAACGCAATGTTTCTTAATATGAAGAAGGTGGATGATCTAGAGTGACCTTGATTTGACGATGCTACGCTCACAGACTTTTGCTGTATTGACCTTTGTGACCTCGGAGAAAAATAAAGTTCATTCCTTGGTCAACCATGTATGGAACATTTTTCTTGTGTTGTGTATCGTCCGTGGCAAAGCTGGTGGATTAACACTTGCTTGTTCTTGAGATCCTTCGTTCAAATTAATCAATCCGTGCACCTCACTTAATATCTGTGTGACGTGATGGCCTGTAGGACGACCTAGCTAGAGGTATGCAAGTAAACTATTTAGGACACAAGCAAAAAGCTATTTGTAAGAGAGAAAAAAGAGAAGAGAGACTGCATTTGAAAGTGAAAGAAGGCCAGGAGAAAGAGAGAAACTCCCAACAGTTGTTCTGTAGAATTTTGGGGCTTTAAAAGCTCGAGAGCAGAAGGTTAACCCAAGGAGGTGAAGGGGGTGACTAGCGGGTCCTGCCCTTAGGGTGGTTCATAGGGTAGGGTCCCCCTGCCCCAAAAACCCTACAGACTGTGTACTGAGGGAGTGAGAAAGCGGAAGAGAGAGAGAGAGAGATGGTAAAAATTGATCATTAAATAAAATTGAATTTCAGGCTCTGAAAGGGCCTGAAGGCCCTTCCAGGCATATAACAGACAAGTACAGTTTTTCTTTTGGATCTATAAAGTAGACGTTATTCCTAGCTGTTTGTCGACCTTGACTATAGTTTTGAGGACAGACACTAATATTTCCATGTGGGAGTCCCGAGTTGAGGTACGGTAGATAAGAATCATTTTCGATTTGAATCGACGCCCGGTGACTGCCCTAATGAACCCTCCAGTTAACAAGAACATGACTGAGACTGTCTCTGTCATGGAGAAAAAACTAACAAGAAAAGTCATGACAACTTGAGTCATATACCATGATTGTCCATGACGGGTACTTCCTCTCTCAGTTATATCTCCTTTTTTTATTTCTATTTGTACTGAAACATTTACTACGGCAGTTTGTACGCCTGGTATGCTTTTCTCTGACGCAGACCGACCGAAAATCGTTTTGTGTCTTTTCTGCTTCCTGCCTTTGTGCCAACGTCGGTTACGGTATAAGTCATCCAGAGTAGTCTGCTTTGCATCCTGTCAACCGCTGTCGTGTTGATTTCTCAGTTTGTCAATAACTGATCAATTCTAAGCCCGAGTGTGACAGGATGGGAGGGGGACTCTTAAGATGAGCCGAAATCTATATTTAGGTGATGTCAATAGTATAACTGTGCGTACGTGTATGCGCCTTAATGTTGGTAAAACCATACAATGTGTAAAATTAAACATTTCTGAAGTACATGATCAGCAGGTTTATGAAAAATTAGGCGTTCAGCTAAAAAAAAAAACATAGAGAAACCTTTTACTGGAGCTGAACTTTGACGAAAACTACGACTGAACGTCTGAGCCGCTGACCTCGATATCTTGAACATCAAAAACATTTACTAACGCCAAGATCGACCTAAAAGCGTCACGTCCGACAAGCGCAGATTAAGGAATGCATCAACAATTGAGAGCACTGATTACAGCCTTCAGTATCCATTATACGTTTCTCTCTGCGTTACTCGATCTGTTTGTCTTGATCTCCCCCCCCCCATCCCCAGCTCTCTTTATAATTACCTATTTTCAGTTACTTATTTCTGCATTACGGGGAGGGAGGTTTACTCTCTTGGGCATTTTCTACTGTCATCCAGTCTTTTGAACTTCTGTATGCAATCTGCAATTACTATATTCTCATTCAGTTTATTCCATTAGTCCACTAAGCTTATACGATAAGAATACTTCTTTTCTTCCTCTCCAACAAGCTTCTTCGATTTCATTTTATGTCTTTTTGTTGTTCTATCCCTACATCTTGCGAAGTACTGTTCATTGTCTGCATTATGATTAATTTTAAAATCTAAAAGGTTGTGATCAGGACTCACCTCACTCCTCTCTCTTCCTTGGTGGGCAAATGTAACGCACCTCGCCTTTCTCTGTAACTTAGCTCCCTGTTACCATTTTTGTTGTTCTTTCGACCTTCTCTATTAGATCTTTGTGCTTCTTTCTTATCCGCCAGTTTTCACATACAAAATAATTATGGTTACTTTACCTGCTAGGAAAGAAAGCCGCTGAAATGGGCTAATCAATTCCAAGAGAAACCTGCAAACCACTAAGTAAATCGAGCTTTGCTTACTCTAAGGGACACTTGATACTAGGCAGTGGGCATGCGCACTGACGTTGTAAGCTGGCGGCAGGAAACCCAACAGGTGGTCGATGAGACGGGTGAAAATAGTTCATTCCAAACGTTAAAATACCTTAATAACTGTAAGTACCGTTGTATAGTTTCTATCAAAATTGGCTTCATTGCCGTCATCACGATATTATTGTTTTTCAGGGACGAGGGTTTTAGTCTGTTTATAATGAAAGTGTCAATAACATACAGGTCATGATACAAGGCAATAGGTGTAACGATGATCAGGCCAGAACTTTAAAAGATCTGCTAAACAATCCTAAAGTACATTTTCTATGGTCCTCAGAATTGCAAAACCATACTGAGAAGCCTTATGAACAGACAGAAAACTGTGGCTAGTCAAAGCAATTTGAGAGACGGCCCTGTTGCAATACTTGGTGCCTAACCTAGACAGCCCAGCCAATCATAGCATAACTTTTCAGACAATCTTGTTAAGATTTGGCATATATGAAAGCTTTTAACAAACCACAATCCCCGGTGTCCGAGCTCTGTTTTCATCATAACAGCTGCCGAATACCTTGGAGAGAGCTTCGCGAGAGAGCTTCGCTACGGTTGAGCAAATCAACAGAACAGGAAAGCCAAGCGGGTCAGACCGGCTGATGGTTAGAGGAAAGTCGTGATAATGAATTTCGTTTAACGTATATATTTCAGTGATTAATCTTAAGCCCCAACAAAACATGCAGATTAATTCCAAGTACCATTCAGATCATTAAAGTGACATATCAAGGAATTGTCTCGTACTAAAAAGTATTTTTTGATGAAATAAAAACCTCTCGATGTTACATAAGAATAATATACATGCTAATTCTTTCCCAGATTTTTTATTTTCGTTATCGCCTTTGCCTTTCTGATTGTCTTTATCTAAAGGAAATAGGTAGGATTTCAGTTTCTTTCATTATGTGATTGCTGTGGACATCAGTGCGCTATAAAAATATTATCAATACAGAAAGCACGACCAAAAACATAATTTACCAAATTATTTCTGCGCAGCTGATCACGTTAACGGCATAAAGCACCAAAAGATTTTAGGTTAGCTTTCACGAAGCAACTGGCATATGACCCACAGATTCCCTATAAAGTCAAGAATCATAAGGGAAAGTGCAGTTCTACAGGAAAATAAATGATGTAAAATGATATATAAACGAAGTTCAGGGTAGAAAAGATGAAAGTATGGTGATGAAGCTGATTTAAATATGAGTGAACACAGCTCACGGCTAACATTATTAAAAGGCGAGTTTCATTAAGGTAATTAAAATGGCTGATATGAGTGTTACGACGCGTGCGCAAAGCTAAAATTCACTTTCATGACATTTTGTTGGAAAGTTAGAAAATACACGTATATGGAATGTTAGTGCCATACCAATTCAAATACGTAAAAAATATTCATACATATAGCATATTCACCCATACGTTGGCAGTGTGTATGAACATACTCGTTACAAAAATTGTAGGATCCAACATCATTACACAGATGATGAAATATAACCACTAATACTTGAAAACCTTTCGCAGTATTATACTTAAAAAGTTGCGCTAGAATAGGTGAAATATTCCAGGTTATACTTCACTTAAAAGGGAGAGGGAACAGTTACTGACAGTGTAAAAGCAATGCGGTACTTAGATATTCAAACAGAAATAAACCAAAACGATTCATAAAATGTAAATATAATTTTTGTCGAGTCTTTGACCTTTACACACACACACACACACACACACACACACACACATTAACATTTAATATTTCATGACATCTTACTCCTAATCTCTTCCATTAATATTACACAAAACTTACCTATCCACAAACGTTCGCACAGTTTTCATTACCACACCTCTCTCTTGCCCTTTTGTACGCAATCAAAGCACCTAACACCACATATTGTAGAGATAGAGCAATCACAGGACTTAACATGACATTAAGCGACAAAACTGATAAAATATAAAAAAGTAAAGAAGAACGTGTATAGTGTATGAGAGTTGGACAAATGGGAGAAACTGAAAGAGGATGTGGTCAATATAAGCAGCATACAGAAGTTTAAAAGATCTCTAACAGCATACTATGTCCAATAATATAAAAATCCCTCCCCGTGGAACACCGAGGTCATGACGTTAGATGCATCCGTCATGAAGGGAATGTGCAGGAAGATGACTGTTGGAGCTCTAACTTGCTCGTATCTGTTAATAGAATCATGACAACTTCTAACTTGTACACCCGTCATAATGGTCCTGGATACCGCTTCACACTAGTGCGTCGCAAGATTACTGAAACCTTCCCATAAGCAAAAAAAAAAAAAAAAAAAAAATCATGTAATTATGGTTCTTGCGGGATAACGACAGGGATTATACTGCTCGCAGCTGGTGGACGCCAAGAGTGAAAACACTAAATTAACCCTACCTTCAGCATCAGGAGGTGGAACAGAAGAGTTCCTCTGAGCCGCAATAATCACAGCGTGTTCACGGACCGTGACTGGGGGTGGGACCGTCACAAGCGCGATAGAGATTACAGAGAATTGTTAAATGAACGTTAGACACAGACACTGCTCACCGTGAGATATGAAGGGTATGGACATCTGTCTCGTTCAACTGTACTGTGCATAAGTGGATTTACTTGACAAATACCACATGCCATCATCGATAGTCTAACACATTGTAATATGTATACTAACGGCCAATTCGTTACTTTTCCTCACTACGTTTGTGGGAAAGTTAATAATCGACACAGGTCCAAAAAGAAATTTATCAAACTATGTTTTATTACAGTTAACTTCATTTTGTTGCATATAAATCACCATGAAGTCCCTTGCACAATATGGCGAGGAAGCCAGCCTACCATTTGTAAACGAATTTAACGTCCTGGGTGGAACGTTGATACTCCTCGAGTTCTTCCCATTTAGTCTGTCCTTGGTCGTGGTGCCTGCAGACTTTTGTCGTTCAAGTGGATTATACTTTCAAGTGGGCAAGTAGGTCTAGGCTAACCATGGCGTATGCGTGATGAATATTGAGAAGTACCAAACACGACGATTTTAGTGAATTAGAAACAGTTGGTAATTTCTGATGAGTTCGGCTCAGATCTTCACAAATAATCAACAGTGCTTACGTCTTAAATCCCTTACAGCCAAGTATGTATTTGTGTCAGTGGATGTTTGGGTGAAATGCATGGGCGCGCACCGTGCCAAATGTTCCATATGATGGCAAAAACCTCTTGCAGACGGGTCATTGGTATGTATGATGTGGAGATTAATGTGCATATGATTATGGGAACAGGTGTGAAAACACCACATAGATGAGAAATATGAATTTGTGGCAACCACACGTCACCTAGGTAACCATACTTACTCTTTATAAGTGAAACGCAACCATGAGCCAACTAGGTTATATTCTTAAACTTTACAGGTTTAAATCGGGTAATATAAGAACGAAACTTGATTATCATTATCGCATAACAGCTGACAACTGTTTTCCTTATAACTTCCAAATACAAAATGCACTTGTAAACTTCTTTTTGCTGAGGTTGGGAAGGGAGAAGCTGTGATGTGACGAGTGGAGGGGCGGGGCAGGGCGGGGCTCGGCGTCAGGGTCGGGTAAGCGGATGGTGAGCGACGCCCAAATACAACTCACATACATCGTGGTGGAGAGGTACTCTTCCTGATGTGAACATCATATTCAACGAAAACACATCTTTTAAAGGGGACATCAATATCATGATCTTTGTACATACTTACATATCATGGATTCACAAATGTCGAGTTTGTAACAATATAATCTGGGATGCTCTGAATCACTATTCCGACGAAACCTGGCCGCGCTCGGATTGCAGTTTTCCTCTCTATACATGCTATGTTGATACTAGAATTATGCACTACATATAACTACACTATAACTAGTGGGGAAACTAATAACTCCTGACCAAGGTGACCAGAAATGGGAATACTCAAATGTGAAAATATTCCTAATAAAAGTTTCAAGACTCGTAGCCTCCTGTGAGTGGCAACACTTGGGCCAGGTGGTAACAATGGACCCTACGGTCTCGTCGCTCTTTTGTTAAACAAGATTAGAAGCGAAGACCTATAAGTTCTTCGTCAGATATTATTTATAAATGTTTTCCACAGTGTTGCAGTCTTAGACGGTACTGAGGACGCTAAACTATGAAGAAAAAATGTTAGATATTTACAATGAAAACCAAGAACAAATTATTGAAAAATTCTCTACTGTAAATCAGTTTGGAGGTGAAATTACCATGCATGAGACGATTAATTGCCACTGCAAGTATAAGAAACGATTGAAAAAGACTTTTTGAGTATATGTAAACATTAGACACTAAAAACTTTAAAAAGTGGGCAGAGACGGATGCTACGAGTTAATTGGGGCAAGTACCGGAGTGTCAACGGTTGACGGAGATAATTCTGGGATGGAGATTGACGTAGTTAATTTAGGGAAGAGGGATGACAGGGATGATTCAGTACAGGTTGATGGATATAATTCAGGGAAGACGGTTGACGTGGATAATTCAGAGAAGGAGGATGAGGAAATTATTCAGGCACAGAGGGTGACGGAGGTGATTCAGGGAAGATGGCTGACGAGGATGATTCAGGGAAGGAGACTGATATGGATGATTTACGAAAGATGGTTGACATGGATGCTTGACGTGGATAATTCAGGGAAGCTGGTTGACGCGGATTGATTCGGAGAAGGATGTTAACGTTTATTACTTAGTGTCTGCTCTTGTTTTTAGGAACAGAAACACTTCAAGACATGCCAGGTATATATCCTCTTAACCAATCGTTTTATAAATACTATCGTGATGTAAGGCAAAGTTCCTTACTTTACGTACTTAGTGGGCACCAGAGGTACAGCCCACAATTCCCACTGGATGTGGATATTGTGGGGTTTATATCGAAAGTCTCGATCCAAGATCACTTTTGGAAGCCCAGCTCTTACACTGCTGAATCAAACCCGTCTTTCCGAGTTCCAGGCGGCCGCCGCTTCAGTTAGCCGTATTCAGAGACAATCCTCTTCCAGTATTTTCCATTCATTGATTCAACTTGCATAGATTGATGAACTTAACAATTTGTTTATCTACTTGAAGGGATACAACTTGGATGATTACCATAATTATAAATTATAGTTCCCATTACTTTTATTCTTTTTTCTCCTAACGCGAGGTGTGTTAGTGTCTCAGCATTTGTGTTCGCCGTGGAGTAAGATACTGTGTGCGTGCGTGTGTCGGTGCTGATGGCAACACATGATGTTACTTGACCAGCTTAGACCAGCTGGCATGAGTGTAGCGCACCGCCCCTCACCACCCGGGTTATGTAAAGCTTATGTTGCTGGGGTTAGGTTGCTAACACGGTTATAATAATCTAGCTAGTGTGACATACTTGACACAATATTTTCTCCCTCCAACACTTTCTCTCTCGTTCGTTCGTAATAGATGGTGGCCAGCAACCAAGCAAGGAGGTATATTATTAGTATTACCCGACCAGATATCAGAAGAGTAGGAGATGGATGTGCAGTGAGCCAACGTTCACTGGCTATCGAATTTCACTCCTTTGGCCCAATACGCTGTCTTTTCCTTCTGCCTCAACCACACGTGCACTGCTGGCGTTCAGTCCACAAACATACAGTCTCTCTATCTCACGTCCGTGGTTTAGTGCTAGCTTTACTGACCGTAATGCATGCGAGGGCTGCCTGAGATCAAATCCGCAAAGGTTTGAATCCTGGTCGCGGCACCAGTCCAAAGTCCACCCAGCTGTTCATCTTCCCTAAGGGTCCTGTCGATAGAATGGACTCACGGCAAAAGTTAGTGTGTGTATTAATGACTGCGCGTTTTCATTGATAGGAGTAAACACATCGTTCACATATACAAGGTCAAGATGGAGCATCACTAGCGTAAAACTCTTCTCGTAAAGCACTATAACAATTGCAAATTGTAATCGCGCAACACCTGAAAACACGTAATTCACACGACTCGTTCTTCGTAACTAAAGATTTTCTTGCGGTGAGCGATGGGCACAACGCGTTAGACCTACCTTTGACAAAATATCGCCGTGGAAATGCGCAATTATGTTCTCTCTCTCTCTCTCTCTCTCTCTCTCTCTCTCTCTCTCTCTCGTCTTAATAAAGTTACGACCCTTGAGCACGATGCTGGTGTACATGGGTGTGATGGCTTGATCTTTGACCTAACTCCAAACTAACTCCTAAAGGTCAGGTCGGAGCTGGAGGCACCCGGATCAGGTATACCACCTGCAGCAGAGCGCACCTCCTACAGAAGGGGGCACCTGTAGAAGGCTGGCTGATCCATGGCTTGGTGCCCCTACCTGGGCAGGACGCTGGCTGCCTTACTCCTGTGCATGATGGTGCAGCTCCACTAGAGTGGTCCTCCTGGACTGTGTCACACCTTTACGAGGAAACAATAAGACTGCTTGTTTGCTTGGATGATGTATGAGGGAATGAGAAAGGTGAGAAGGCCAGCATGACGGTGGAGGAGATGACTGCGGTAGAGAGTGTAGGTAGGGTACAGTTAGGCCGGACATCTGACGCCTCAGTTAACAGAACACAAAGGTAAACTCGGTCGAAGAAAGTGAGCCGGTGGTGGGAAGGAGGCCATATTGGTGAAACCCAAGCGTCTGGCAGGTCCGCGCTTCGTCATCCAGAGCATGCACACACAGACAACGCCTTGGGTGAAGCCTGCCCTGCCCAGGCCTATCTGTCCTCTCCCTTTTTTTTTTCTACTTGTCCTGTGATGGTGGGCGGTGGGTCATCAAACACTCTGGACGATACAAGATTTCTGTTTGCAAGCGACGCGTCTGGTCCGTGTTCATCAGCGTATGACACCGACAGACTCGACCCAGGGTCGTGTGTGGGGGGGTCCTAGCCCGAGACGGTTAGTTACCTCCTGATGGATGTACTGTGGTGGTGAGAGGGCAGTGTCTCATCTCTGGTCATCCTGGGATGTAAGAATAGAAAATGATTATCAAAGATACAACGACGGGTCGCTCACTCCCAGGGTGGGAAGTGTTCCTGGTAGTCATAGACTGGAAGCCATCGTGGCCATCTTGTGGGTTGCTTCCACGTGATGTGTACCAGAGTCCGACCTCCACCATTGCCTACCACACGCCTCCTCACGTGCACTGGCCTCACACATGCACTCATCAGATGGACGGCCCTTCATCAGCTGCCTCTCCCCCACGGTCAACTGGTTCCTCTTATCAGCTGGTGGTTCCCCCTCTCCTAATCAGCTGTCCCCCCCCCCTCCCCCCGCCGTCAACTGTTACCTTAACAACAAGAGTAACTATATCAAAGTATGATTATGTTTAGATTAGATCGCTGACTTTCGAATCACTTCATCGACACTGAATGGGATCTGGCTGGCCTGCTTCAGCTAAAAAATATATTTGAATGTAACATGACGACAGTAACAGCTGATTTAAGTTACTGGTACAAATGGCAGCTTACATGACAAGAACTTCGTGCAAGACAATCCGTGGGATTCCATTAAACCGAAAGACATGATGTAAAGATGACTGCTCGTTTATCATCGTTATCTAATCCTTATAGCTAGTTATTCACTCAACCATTTACAGATAATTCTTACATCTGTTATGACACATAGCCTGTAAGAGTGATGTTATATGACCCTACCTCCACAGAAAGGAATCGGTTGGCTGTTTGTAATCTTTGGAAAGTCTTGCTTGTGTGACCGTGCTCCACTGTCTGGTATTTCTACCCAGACGTAAGACTTCACATACATCTTAGTAATCCTCACCCAGACACAATGAAAATAACCATGTTTAGTAGGCAAAGGGGGACGCCTTAGATCCGCCACAACAGTCTGCCGCTGAATGCTGCGCCGAAGTACTCAGAGAAAATGCTCTCATGGGTGACTATACCAGATGATAAATCCGTTTTATTCTTCCTCTGATATTTTTATCTACTTATGTGAATCTTTTACACATAATGAAAAATCAGTATCTACATATCATGATTCAAGATTAAAGCTGTTATTTGTAAAAAGGACAAATATTTACTTTCAACAAACAGCAAACGTAAAATGTGTCCTTATGTTAGAGAGAGAGTATTTTCTTACTACCATCACAACATGTCAAGTCCCAAAACTCCCCGTCATACTGAAATGTGACCACTGACACAGGACCCATCCCACCCAAGTGTGGCCCCTGACACAGGGTTGAGATAAGTAGAAGATACAGAATGAGTTAATGTGAAAAAAAACATAATGAGAAGATGGGAATAGAAGAAACGTTGGTAAATTTATCGAAGTTAACCAAGCAATCAACCACAGTCTTTCTCCGAGTTTTCTTGTAACAGGTTAGTGGCACGAGTGGGTGTGGGGACCCGCCCACTTCACCTACTACCCGGGCAGTGGGTGTGGGGACTCGCACACACCTATATCACTAAGCCAACCATTTTCTCAATGGAGTTTAACCTTTTTTTTTTCCTCCGTCTTTTGTTCCCAGCACAATGGATATCGTCCATTTTCTCGTGAGACTATTTCAATTGAAATGAAGCTACTTGAAAAAGGCGATGGTTACTGAAACTTCTTGGCTCGCAAGGGTCGTATATACAGTGAAAAGGTGGTTATAATTTGACAATGACGGCCTTAATGACCCTGGTAGTTGATAGGAATTACAGCTCATATAACCTGTCAAACAGTCACTGGTTCAACAACCTTTAGAATTTAATGGCCATTAAATCCAATATAGACGTGTAGGATCGTGACACCACATACTACCTGCCTGGATGACACCACCTCACCTGACTCTCCTCTACCTTCTGCTTAGCATGGCTCTGCCGTGCCTCATCTTCGACGGCTCGCTTTGGCATGACTTGCACGGGGACTTTACCTTCCCCCGTCTCGCCAAGCAGTCGAGTTACGGGACCTGCGGCCACTCCCGCGGCGTCCCTGCGGCACGAGCATACACAGCAGCTGCCACTCACTCATTAAGATCCGAGGCATGAGCCACAACTCCCTCCCACAGAAGCTTCATGATGACTCGGAAGCCACGCATCTCTTCCCTGGCCTCTTGACTCACCTGCCGCACCTATGCCAGCACTACGTCACCCTTGCCATTCCTTACCTCACCTCCATTCCGCAACTTTGCACCTCCGGTGACCACTTTCCCTCTTCTACATCACCTCTGCACATTACCCAGTAAAGCACTGTCGCTGTTGTTGTTACCCGTGAGCTGCTGCGGAAGAAGGCTGGACCCGATGAAGACAAGATGGCACAGGGGCAGGTGAAGGACGCCGCTGGGTGGGATGCAAAGCAGGACTATGATAGAAGGGATCGAGCTAGGTTGACAGTTAACACTGTATGAACGCATCTGAAAGTCTCTGTGTAACGCCAGCGGTATCATCAGCTGACTGACACCTGCCGTGTGACACCCAGCCCCTGGGGAACCATGGGTTCTTCCCTCCCTTGTGACACGGACGATACAATACACCGGACCAGGAAGATCACATGACGTCAGGACCGCGACACCCACCACGGGAGGTGCTGCAGCCTTTGTTGCGGATGACTCACTCTGGTTATTTCTCGCTTCTCTCCAGGAAAATTGTCCTGGAACAATGAGGCCACTGTCGTGTCCTTTAACTTTCTTGCTCTTTGAGGGCTGAAGGCCATGATCATGGCTACATACGACCCGTGAACACGACGGTACGATCCGAGATAAATATAGTGGAGTACCCAGGCCATCATACCTAAATGTTAAAACCTTCTTACAATCTCTGCTCTCTGAACAGGTGTGAATTACCTTGTGCGAGGTGTTACTCCCTCATATCCCATACATCTGCTCTGTACTGTGACGCTCTGACAGTAACACGTGACTTCTTTCTTTGCCAAAGTGGAGTCAAAAGTCTTCCACTTTATCAACTCTCCTACGGTTACCTCTCTTCAACCATCCTTTTCCGTCCGCTGTGATGTTGCTGCTCACTCTATTTTACAGGTATCATTTCAGCCATCGCTCCCACTGACATTATCTGTGTATTCTAACCTCTAGTCTGAACATGCGGGTTGTGACTGGCTGCTGCTTCCTATAATTTCTTTGTGAAGACCAGCCACACAAGAACGGACCGTTATGACTTTTTTCCCCTCGAACATCAAAGCTGTGAGCTTCTCCACCATCTTCCAGTCTTTCCATAACCTTTATACTTTAAGAGACGGAGCCACACACACTTATTTTTTGTACGTATTCATTTTCCTTTCATCAAGGATGAAACCTATAGGGGTAAATCTTTGGCCATGCCATATCGTCTGCTTAAAAGAAATACAAAATACATCTATACACATGCACTGGACGCCTCACCAGGTGACCTCCACTCCCTCCACCGCATAAAACCTTGCGTTACATCCACTTCTTTTCTTGTCACATTCAAACGCAGTTTATGGTCCTCACATTCATCAAGACAAGAAAAACCTATTCAAGAAATGACACACTAAATATTCTGACGAGAGTACCTGAAGAAAGAAAAGCCGCTCATTGAAGGCACTGTCAAAACACTCATTCAGGTGGAACGTCGAGACACAAGAGGACATCAGATACAATCCTCGGCAGAGACATCGGCGTCTCTGGCAAGTCAGAATAGAAAGGTAAACATTAACCTTGGCCCCAACCCCAGGGCTCAGCGTCAATTTGGCAGCTTAAATACAACGGTGAGACAGGACTCTGATACTGTGAACCAACAGTAGAATAAATGATACCGTTAACGCCCGTTGATCGTCTTTTTTTTTTTTTCAATAGGGAGGATAGAGAGAGAAGAGGGTGGGCGAGGGGAAGTGCAGTTTTGAATTGGAAGAATGAGGTGAAGGGTATTGTACGTAGGTATATGATGTAGGCTTTGTAGTGTGTGTGTGTGTGTGTATGTGGTAAAGTTTTTTGGAAACGCGTTTTTATGTCTTATCTATATCCCCCAGGTAGATAGGGTGTGTGTGTGTGTGTGTGACCGTGTGTAGTGGCGTTGTTTCTCGTTAATTAAGGGAAGGAAAAGTAACTAAGCCGAGAATTATTTATTGGGCACGTCGATGGATGGAGGGGGTTCCCCTGGTGCTTTGAGGCTCCGCAGGAACCAAGGATGTTCCATATTTACACTGCTGTCGAGGCTACGGACGTGCCTGTCACCGCCGCTGGTGTGGCCAGTGTTGTCCACAAGCTGCATCACCACCACCGCTGGCGTGGTCTCCACTGCCGTGGCCCTATGGCTGCATTGCCACCACCAAACAGGACCACCTCCACCGTAAAATCACCGCATTCGTCACGTCGACCATCCCAGTTAGTCAACAGATCTACAAAAACCAACGTCCGCCTGTCTATTCCCGCACCAAGCACTCCTTCCCTCTCCTCTCAGCCTTCCCTCTGGTCCCCTACGTACTGACACTCCCTCCCTCACCCTCTCAAGGCCTTCCCCAGCCAGTCTGCTCCCTCCCTCAGCCACTGACCCTGACCCCCCGTGTCACTCCCTAGCCCAAGGTTCCATTCCATGATCGGAAACTCTGCCATCCACCCACAGGCGTACATTCTCTCACTCTCTACCATAGGCCACGCAACTGAATCACAGACGCTAGTCATTATGCAAATTCTGGGAAAGTTAATAGTACGTTACTTAAAGCTGTCGTTAAACAGCTTGCGCTATATGCATGCAAATCAAACATGCGAGATCTGCTGTTTCGAATAATTTAGTCATTCATAAGCGAACACAGAAGAGAAACTCAAGAGACAAATGCAGTCACGCTCGTGTGGAGAACAATAGCGGGTCAAACATCTGGTAACGAACCTGGGAATGGCAACTGTGAATTCGGTAAGCTACCCTCCTACCTCCACACTATTAGAACACAGATACGAAGGCCAGGCTCGTATACATCTTCAGGGAGAGATTTTCTCTTCTAATATGTAAGATGATTTTCAGTGTGTAACAATTTTTGTTCAAACCTCGTGCGAGAGAGTAATGAAATATAACAACACAGTCCCACAACTCATTGAATGGGCTCCAGCTGTTTCAACACTGCGCTCCAATAGGAAGCAGGGAATGGATGGATTTCTTTAGAGCAAGAGGTTCTCCGATGAGTTAGAACTCCCTTTCGTCAACAGACGAAGATACAGCCTCGCCAAAGTTGACGACATCAGTTTCAGACGTTTAACAAGCGTGATGCAAAATCTACCTCCCTCGCCAGGCCTGGCCTTCTACAGGAAATGGACTATGCTGCTGGGTTCTCAGGCAAATCCCAGGTGTACCCTAACTTGTTGTTGTTGTTTCCACAGGCGGCGGTGTGTGCAGCGGTTGTGGTGAGTATACCGGCCGCAGCCTCTCCTCTGGGTCAGCTGGGTGTGGCCGCCGCGCTCTCGGCTGCCGTTCCCAGAGACCTCGATGGTTCCTTGGGAGAACAAGTTCCCCAGGGGAAGAGAAGAGCGGGGGAAGCGACCCCTGATAACGGGGAGTGGGTTTGGACGTCTTCTGGGGGCAGCCCTGGGGGCCAAGCTTCAACGGTAGTAAGTCAGAGTCGCAGTCTGTTCACCTCCATCATCGCTCCCTTCGTGGGCGGGCGACAGCGTCCCAGGGGCGGCCACCGGGGACGTGAGAAGCCCAGACCACAAGTATGGAGGCCTACCTTCACCCTCCACCCTCCACGCCCTCGCCCATCCCCGCCCACCAGCCACCACCCAGCTGGTGTGCCACCCCAACTCTTGCAGTCAGGGCTCAGGGGCGGTGCGCCCCACGTGTTCTCTGCAATCCACGCACCAGACATCACCTCCGCCGACTTCCCGGGCTACCCGGAGACGTCACTGACGGTGGGGGACGCTGACACAGCCACTCCAGTCACCATCGACCTCTCAGAGTTCTCTGAGCCTCGACCTGAAGATGTTGTGTACATCGAATATGAAGACGGTGGTGATAGGGCCAGCTTCCAGCAGAACAGCGGAAGCTTCATCCAAGTTTCTGCGGTTGACCGGCCGAACGCACCGGTATCAGGTTTTCAACCTCCAAGGGAATATTCTGTTCACGGAAACGCAGTTTCGGCTCAATCGCCGACAGAAAATGTAAAACTGACTGAAGTTTTTTCACCCACTTCACTCAACGTCGAAGAAAAGTTCTCGAAGCCCTTCGCGACCGTCTCAGCCACCGAGAATTCCCTCAACTTTCAAAACGACAACGTTTTCGTCACTGCAGACGCATCTGTCCACGACAGTCATGGCTTACAGAACCCACCTTCCCTCCACCACCACAACCACCGCCACCAACCCACACAGCCCCCCACATCATCCCCACCACCACCCAGGTCATCGCCACTTCGACAACAACTTGATCATTTCGAGATAATTCCCTCACAACCCGACCATCAGACTCTGCCCTCACTGCCATCATATTCACAGCCGAAGCAGCAGACACTCTCGTCGCCATCACGGCCCAAACAGCAGACTCATTCATCACCATCACAGCCTAAACAGCAGCCTCTGCCATCACCGCCAGAACAACATACTCCGTCATCACTATCATTAATTTCCCAGCCTATACAGCAGACTCTTTTATCATCATCACAGCCTAAACAGCATACTCTGTCATCACCATCACAGCCCAAACGACAGACTCTATCACCATCACTACATTCACAGCCCAAGCAGCAGACTCCATCATCACCATCACAGCCCAAACAGCAGACTCCATCATCACCATCACAGCCCAAACAGCAGACTCCATCATCACCATTACAGCCCAAACAGCAGACTCCATCATCACCATCACAGCCCAAACAGGAGACTGTATCACCATCACTACATTCACAGCCTAAACAGCAGACTCCATCGTCATCATCACAGGGCGAACAGCAGTCACCATCAATACCATCACAGCCCAAACAGCAGACACTGTCTACACCATCCCATCCTAGTCAGCCAACTTTGCTGCCGTCACGCCGAGCATCAGAGAACCAGCCTCTCTCCTCCAGACCACAGTCAGCGCCGCCAGCACCCCTGCAGCAGACACCGCCCAGGTCTTGGGTCAAAGAGACAAGAGCAACTCCAGCATCGTCCCCCTCGTCTCACCCCGAGGGGATCTCTCAAGAGGACTTCGTGACGTCACCGGCAAAACGTCAGGTGCCTGGTCCTGGGCACACACTCCCACAGACTCCTAGTCATGGGCAAAGACTGCAACAGACTCCTAGTCATGGGCAAAGGCTACCACAGATTCCTGGTCATGGGCAAAGACTGCAACAGACTCCTAGTCATGGGCACAGCTCGCCACAGACTCCTAGTCATGGGCAAAGACCATCACAGGCTCCTAGTAACGGGTACAGTTCGCCACAGACTCCGACAGAACCAGCACGGGTGAGGCAAGCCTCGTCGTCCTCCCAGGAGCACCCGTCGTCAGTGGGATCCTTCGCCCCACTGCCTGCCTTCACCCAGGACGAGCTGGGGTCGCCGGCCGCCACCACCGCTGGCTTCCTGCCTTTCGAAGACAGCAGTGAATTCTTCGATCATGTGTTTGAAGGCAGAAGTCCCTTTGGAGAAAAGGTTCAGACAGAGGTAAGCTATGCTCTGCCTTGCCTGATATCCTTAATTGATAATAATTTGAATATAACCAAATCCCTTATCAAAAACTCCTGGGTCTTGGATGGCGTTCCCCCCCCCCCCTGCCCATTTCTCCTTCAGCCCACTTCTCTACCGTCTCTCGTAGTCTCACAATGTGAGGAGGGGGCTTTACTCACGACTTAGGAATGTTTCCCTTTTTGATCCGCATTTCTGATCCCAATAGGAACCTGGGTCCCCCAGCAGGCCGACGTCACGCCCCTTCCGCCGCAGCACACCGCCCCTCGCCTCAACACCGACCCTCCATTCGCTCTCCTACACCGAGAGTTTATCGGCCACACTCACTCCCTCCTTCCAGACTTCCTCGTCTTCCCCCACATTCCCACCGTTCCAGCCTCATGGATCGTCCAGTCACCCGTCAACGTCGTCCGGTGTCTCGGAGGATGTCTTTCCAGCGTCGGTGAACGACCTGCCTCTTGGGACGACGAAATCGCCCTCTTCAAGTCTTCCTTGGACGTCGGTGACCGGGCCGCTCGCCAGGGAACAGGACAGGAGTGAGGTCAGTGACACTGGTGCTTGTTGATGGTCCTGAGTGCATACAGAGCTTGTCAGAAAAACTCCTACGTGCAACAGAGGTACTAGTGTACCTCTGTTGCACGTAGGAGGCTTGCACTAGTGTGCAAGCCTTGGTGGGGAGGGGGGATGGCAAAAGCTCCATGGCGGTCCCAGCACTGCCCCTGAGCGCCTAGGCCAGGAGGTTAAAGAAAAAATCTGGTTTTATTCCTCCTTTAATGTATTCTGTCTCTCCATGGCCTCAGGAGGAGGGGACAGCCACCGTCGGACAGTTCTCCTTCCCCGTAGGTAAGGGCGGCTACAACACCCGCCCCGCCACCCCGACGCCCACCACCGCCCACACTCGACCTGGAGGAAATTCTGGTGACGCTCCAGTCACGCCGCCAGGTGAGCTGAGGCGATGTTAGTGTACATTATGTCCGTCTGGCAGCAGTTGTCTGTAACTGGTCTTTTCACCCCTCAGAGATTGGCCAGTTGAAACTGTGATGTGTGATGTAATAGATATCCATGAATCTTCCACAGACACACTACTGCACTGTGTTAACGAGACGCAGAAGTTGTTTATCTAAGGAAGTACTTCATGTGGTTAACTTCCTGAACTTTGATACATCCCGAAATCAATCAAGAAAGCTTTAGATATGTTTTTTAGTTCTTATCGGTAACATAATTGAATAGGCAATCTTTTACATGCCGTTGCATTGCCTATGGATATCTCTCCACTTGTGCTTCAGCCGCCGATCAATCTATAAGCTGACATCACAGGTCCCCAGAAATCCTGCTGCAGCATTGTTTTATATCCTTGAAAAGTCAAAGGTCAGGCTTTCGGAACTTTGTACGGCCAAAGCCTACGCGTTTCCTACCACCATCGCACATATACCGTCTCGATGCTTTCCTTTATGTCGGCCCAGAAATTCAAAGTCTACACACCTCTATAAACGTCAAACTTGTACACGAAAGGAAGGCCATCCTTCAGGTCTTCATGATGGATTCATCAGCACGTCATCAATGTTTGCGTCTTCCGCTCCATTCTGGGCCAGTCCAAGAACATAGGCTTGCCTTCATGTCCGTTACTCATATATACACATAACTAACAACACATATACATAACCTGTATATTTCACTTCATTTTTCATTCATCCGTTCCTTTCTCTGCGTGTAATTTATTACCATAATTCGCAAATGCCGCAGGAATTCCGTCGTCGTCGTCGATCCGAGAAGCAGAGTCAATGGGGGTTCGCGAGAAGCTTCGCCCCGTGACGATTGGGTCAGCGGAGACCGATGATTTTGATGTAAGTTCCGGTGTAACTTTGTCAGCTTTTAGAATATATTAAATACAATACGTGTTTGTATTTGCCTGAGTCATGACTAGTGTTAAACATTATTCAGGAATACCTGTATCAGGTATCGGAATGTGAACCTTGAAGAATGTCAAATGAATTATATGAATTACCTAACATTAATTTCTCTGTGGTCCTTGAATACCTTATCCAACCACGCCAAGGGAAACTGATTTAACTTACTTTTTAAAATGACACATTTGCTATTCATATTGTTATTTGCAGACCCTTATTTACAGTCCTCTAATTCATGCACTGATTACATAAGGACTTTCATTAATTAATGGTGTTGCTCTCTTTTTGGTTTACCTATATGAACAGTTTGTATATCTAAAATGTCAACCCGAACGATAATACTCCCTAACTTAAGTGGACGACTCCAGGTGCTTGTGCTCTCCTATGAAGCAGTAGACGACAAAGACAATGTCGACCAGACGACCACAATCAGCACCACTCACCAGCCCGTGCAGTTCAGTCGGACCACCAAGGTGAGACGCAATGTGTTGGGCTGGTTACCTTGTGCGGCTACATGAGTCTCAGGGCCTCTTGAGAGAGGGGTGCAGGGGGTACATCATACCAGGGCCCGGAGGTTCAAAAGGGGGCCCGGGGATTTCCTGGCATTTTAGAAAATGCAGAAACTCAACAGAGTGGTCCATTCCACCGCTCTCTCATCTTCCATAATCTTTTTGGCCTTACAGCTCATGGCATAAAACCGTAGTGGTTAAAAACAGGATGACTAATAGAATAAGGAAGAGGGCCCAAAAGAAACTTTGTACCCCCTGATAAAATTTCTCTCAGGGGCCCTTTACAGATCATGGCTGAATTCGCCTTAACATAAGCTACTAAGCTACTTCAACATCACCAGTCACAGTAGATTGTTATACAAAGGTTATATTAGGCTACAGTGATTTAGTATGAAGTGTGATTATTTTCTCCAAAGATCAACAGTGATTATTTTGTCCATGGAAGTTATTTTTCTGTTTTCGGCACTTGAAATTAGATCATTGATTAAACTAATACACCATAATTCAATCATATGACGAATTCAGGTTTGGCTATACTCTTGGTTAGTTAGCGAAGACAAGACGACCTTTCCCTTTTAGTATACGGCTGCAACATAATCTATGTAAATTTATGTAACGATCAGTAAATAAATCTAATAGGAACAGCTTATCAAAATATGTATGCACAATGTTAACTTGTGAGATATTTAACCTACTAATGCTAACCCAAAACATCTACTTGATACTGAAACTACAGCTATTAATTAAGATATAACATTTTGCTGACGCATGATCAAGGCCATTGTTTTATTCCCTACAGTTACTCCAGGCCAAGTTTTTGCTCAGACTAAAAAACTTCCACGGGTAGGCTACCTGGTTCTACGATGTGCATTAAGCCACTAAACAAGTGGATGTGTGGTTTTCAGTCAGGTATTGTGAAGTAGGGAAGATGGGAAGTCCTAGCCCTCAAGCTTTACTATATTTGTCGCAAAAGATATCTAGCAACGTTTTCCAAAGGAGGTGTCTCCATCTGAATGAACAAGAAAATCTCACCTGAAAGATTCCCCTTGTTGCAGCACACTTGACTTATCATAATACAAAATATATCTTTGGTTATTTCCACGAACGATGAAAAAAAGACGCCTAACCTATTGGAAGAAGCCCCAAGCCAAAGTGAATCCCTATGTAAACAATTACATCCATTATTCTTTCCATCCCATAAACCCTATAACACTATTCATGGTAACACCACTTAACACAAATACCCACATGTTCATGCTCATGTTGATTACAAGTTAAAGATATAACTGCTTTGTTACAGCCGGAGGAGGTGGATGTGTTCCTGGTGAGGAGGACTAGACCCAGCTCGGGTTGGCTTAACATACCCACACCTCGCCCTGACCTTCCACCACATCCACAACCACAGCACAATACCACAACCAGAACCCAAGCTCCACCAACCACCTCATCTCACGTGTCAGGTATGTGGTGGGTATGATTAGTTTTACCAACATCGTATACATATCTGGAGCGCCTTTAACGTATTAAGAACGTTGGTGGTTGATGTCCTCAATGTTCTATTTTGTCGTATGGTAGATATATTGATGATAGCAATTCTGTTTCTTATCATTCATTTTTAATTCTCATAAGTTGTTATAGAGTCGCATGGAGGCGAATGAAATAGGAACCTAAGAATTTCCTGCCACTCGTATTACAAATCGTTTGTGTAACGCAACTCTGATTTCTTATGACAAATACTAAGCGAACTGGTTAACTGTTAGGCAGAAGATATTCAAATAACTATTGTCCATAAAGCTATGGCTGTTACTAGCCGGCCATCTCCCTTGACGATGAATAACAACAGACAGCAGTAACTACGTCACGCGAGTGTAGTAAAACTACTTGTAATATATTTTTTTTCTTCTTTTAATGACCTTCTCAGATTAATAAATAAATGATTTTGGTCAGAAGTATATCTAAAAAATATTATATACCGTTTTGTAAAATTTTCAATAAGCACTTTATATCGTAAATATTCAGATCACATACGCATTTAAAAAAAAGTTACATAAAAAATTGAAGCCCTAAATATTTACTATATAACACATTTTATGCACCTGTACCAGAAAAATACTGAATGAATCTCTTTTACCGAGAGCTTGAAAGTAACCAAACATTTATCTTTTTTTTTTCACTAAGTTTATATATGCAAAAATAGTACTATTTTGTTTTATGGTATTTCATCACCAATGTCAATAATCGCGTTAGAATACCTGGTTATCTGAATGCCAGTAGTTAAATGACAATATCTTTATACAGGACCCTTCGAAGCGCTTGCCGGGTCAGAGCTTTCAAATATCAGCTGAAAAAACACTCACCCATATAAAAAAGTATGGTTACGAAGTCATTCAGTTGCCATGAATAAACTTTTATTATTGCGTGTATAACACTTTCTCCATAATTCAGCCATCTTTATCAAACCACCTCCTCGCGTGACCAAGCTGTAGCAATTTTACTGACCTGCAATCCCCCGGTAGGTTCCGAGACCCCAGGGGTTCGTGGGCCTCTGGTAACTGTTGGTCCAGATGGTGGAAGGCCTGTCAACGAAGCCCCCCAACACCACCGCCACCAACAGGACTTCCCGAACACCTTCGGTCTGAAGAGGCATCAACCCGCGGGGAGGACTCTACCTCTGGACCAAGACGACCACTTCAGACGACCTCTGAACCACGACGACCAACTCAAACGACCTCTGAACCACGACGACCACCTCAGACGACCTCTGAACCACGACGACCACCTCAAACGACCTCTGAACCACGACGACCACCTCAAACGACCTCTGAACCACGACGACAACCTCAAACTACCTCTGAACCACGACGACCACCTCAAACGACCTCTGAACCACGACGACCACGATCTCAAACTGTCCCTGAGTCACGACCACAGTCTGGACCTGCCTGTGGACAACGTCGACCACAGTTTCGAGCGTCCCGCGGACCACAACCTTACCCTTCCCAGCCACAGCCACCACGTTCGAGGTGAGGAGACCTGCTCAGGCTCGAGACTGGAGTGAAAGGCGCGTTCTACCATCCAGAGACGAATATTTGATGCGTTATTCACCTGTACAGATCTCCTGTTTGTTGATAATTAATCTATGCTTCGTAAATCGGGAAAATAAACAATAAATCTACTATTGCAAGTCTAACAGTTCACACTGCCACTCACATACTGTAGTATCGAAGTACAATGATAGTTTAGAGGCATAACAAATCTCTTTGGTTGGTACAAGACATCATAAAGTTGTCTCTTCTCATCACTGATACATGAAAGCAAAAGGACGGTTTAATGTCGTCCATTATCACCAATAGATTCCCCTCTCTTACTCACAACAGTTTCCTTCCCTTATTAACAATAGCTTACCCTCCCTTACCAACAACAGTTTCCCCTCCCCCAACAACAGTAGTTCTCCTTCTTACTAACAACAGCTAGCCTTCCTCCACCAACAATAACCTCCCATCTTCTAGCAATAATGGTCTTTCGTCTCAAACAAAAGCTTCTCTCTTCTCAACAACTCCAACAGCAGCAACCTTCCCCGTTTCTTTCAATGGTTTCACTTTAACAAAAGCTTCTCTCACCAATAACAATAGTTTTATCTCCATCTGTAGCACTTGTGTTACATTCTTCCAAAATAATCCCGCCTTCTAACAACAGTCTCTCCTCCCGACAACAATAGCAATCTCCCTTCATCCTCTAATGGTAATTTTACTTCCTAAAACAAAGACAGTAGAGTCCCTTCTTATCCCTCTAACAACAGCTCTTCTTTCCTCCCATACATTCTTCCTCCCTAAACAATAGCCTCTCTCCCTCAACTGTCTCCCATCCTCATCTAACAATAGCCCATCCACGATAGAGAAAATTAGTCTTCCCTTCCCTAACAATAACTTTCAATCCTACACCAGCAACAGTAGCCTGCACTCCCACAACAGAAACAATAGACTCCCCTTGTTGAAACAAAAGACTTTCCTTGTTGAAACAATAGACTTCTCTCGCTCTAACAACAGCTTTTCCTCCAACGACAGAAACAGCAGTCTCTTCAGTCACGGCCGTGGAGGACGGACTCCTTGCTGAAGGCATCCGATCCCAGGACACCGGGGGACCATCTCACTCTTTCCTGGTTTCCAGCGAAGAGCCTGGAGGCTTCCTACAGGTGAGTTATGTATCTTACAGGTGGTTTAGGTATTCTCCAGGTGGTTTATGTATATCCTTCAAGTGGTTTGTGTATCTTCCAAATTTTTTTTGTATCCTTGAGGAGGTTAATGTACCCTGCAGTGGTTTTACTAACCTCCATTACTTTATGTGTCCTCCAGATGGTTTATGTAACCTCCAAGTGGTTTATGTATGCTCCAGGAGGAATGATCTATTATCCAATGGCAAAATACAAACTGCACCTAAAGAAGCAGAAAGATCTAACAGAGAGGGTCCAAAGGAGGGAAACACAGACAGTAACAGAATTAAGGGAGCCAAGAAACACTGAAAGGTTAGAGACTATCAACATGTCCACATGAAAGAGAGAAGAGTAAGGGGTGACCTGATCACAATCTTAATAGATTTTCAAAGTCAGTTTGTTGGTGGGAACAGTTTGAGAATTATCGCCAATGATAGAATATGATACGTGCCGTGTAAGTGGGTTGGCACTGATTACAGCCAATGGTAAGACGATCCCAATATGACGTCATAAGAAGGGAATGCGCCGCTCTCGGGAAAGGAGTAGGACTGGAAGACCAATACGACATTACATGTTATCAAGGACTCCTGCTACGTACTGGGGTGAGGCTGACTGACCTCTGACGCTGCGGTGTCAGCTGCGGTAGGTGACTGACCTTTGACCTCGTGTTGCAGGTGCTGGGATCGTTGGCGCCGCCGCCGTCCTCAACGAACTGTGACCACGGCTTTTGCCATGACCTCGCCAACGACCAAGACAAGTAATACAATCCACCCCCACCCATCTACACCCACCTGCATCCATTCTCACCCACCTGCACTCACACCCACCCATCTAGATTCACCTCTACTCACCTAAACCAGTTGCCGCTCACCTCAACCTGCCTACACCAATTTTCACCCACCTACCCTCAAGCCCACCACCCTACACCCACTCCCGCCCACCTGCACCAACGTCCGACTACCCACACCGAAGCCCGCCCACCTACAATGATGCCCATCCACGTTCAGCCCCACCTGCACCGACGTCAAACCCTCGTACACTCACTCCAGTCCACTTACCTCGATGCCCACCCACACCCACATAGTGGCCGCCCACAATGACCAACTCCACCCCCATCGGACCCCACTAACCGCCCCCCCCAGGCCACAGAGCCCTAGCACTATCGTAGTTATATAGAGATAACCAAGTTATTCTTAAGATAATTAATATCATTATGTAAGTCTGAGACAATATGGAAACCAATTTTTTTCAGTGTTATTTATTTGACTGTTTTTCAGTGTTGTTAAATACTTGTTAAACTTTATTTAAGATTAAGTTGTTTAAAGTGTGTTTTGTTTCATTTCCTTCTAATCGTTGATAAAACTGGGCTTATAGTAATGACTGCAGATAGAAAAAGACTTGTTTACATGTGTTGAGAGAAGTGACCTGGTGAATCTGGTGACATTATGACCTGGAGAGAGTAGTGACCTAATGACCTTGTAAGTTCGGTGACCCTGTCAGATTGCAACCTCATGACTTAAGAGTGTGGTAACCTCATAACCTTGTAAGTAGGGTGACCTTGTGACCTTGTCCGTATTGTGACCTCATGACCTTATGAGCGTGGTGACCTCATGACCTTGTGAATGTGGTTACCTCAGAACTTTATAACCGTCATGACCTCATCATGAGCGCTATGATGAGTCCATCATCAACAATGACACCGTAGTCACATATATATCTGACACCACCGCCATGTGCACATCTCCACCATCACCAACAAAAACACAGTCTCCACCACCACCAGCACATGCACCATTTCCATCATCACAAGCACCGTATTCTCCACCACCACACGCATCATCTCCATCACCTCCATCACACGCACTCTCACCACCACCATCAACGTACGTCACGCACTAGCACCGAAACCAATCACCAACATCAGAAGTTATTAGTCTACAAGTCACCATCAGTAATGATAACCACCACCAGCACCACCACCAACATGACCGACGCTCTATCTCCACCACCAGTCTCCCCAGCGTCACACTACCACGCTCTTTCTCCACCCAAACAATCGTCACTCCGCGTCACACAACAAGACTTCCCGGTAACGTGACGGGTGTCAAGGTGTGACTGCTCACCACAATAAAACACCGCCACCACTGTGGTCGACACACACACACATAGACAGCGGCGCATGGCTCAGTAAAATGTCAAATATATCCGAATGTATGCATTTCAACACTGTTTAAATATACACATTAGCCTAATACAACCTATATATCCCAGGAACAGGAACCGGATGTACGAATACAAAAACTGGGGAAATTGTAATTCATAGGAAAAATGTCGTCCCAAATTTCACATAAAGTATTAAAAAAATCAGTCGAGGTATTCAAAATGAGAGCGTTTCATCAGGAAATTACTTGAGGTTACTAAGTCTGAAATAGTAAAAGGAAACTGGAATAATCTATCAAAGTTCATAAATACATAGTATCTCTATCTGTCTTTACGAGGGAGCCAGACAAAAATCACAAACGAACCTTTACGATCAACTTCAAAACCTGTTTCTGTGTCGAAGCGTCATGAGGCCACACTTAATTTACTGCCGTTTTCCTACCCCAAACCAGCAAAATATTTAATAAACTTTATAACATGTTCAAAGCTTAATATACTGCTCTCAGAGTCGATACATGAGAGATAGAAGTGTTAGTATGACGGGGAAAGAACCGCTGCTCTCCAGGGGATCTTACTACAAATGTTTCGTTTCGTCTCAGTCAACACAATGAATGAAAAATTTATGTGAAAATCATTTTAACGACGTCGAATTCCTACAGCGAAGGTAATGACGACTGATATTTTGTGAAGTTTCAAACATCAGTTCCTACAAAATACAATAAATCAAAATAACGTAAAGTGGAATAACAGATCACATTAAGCATGCTCCTGGCATTACTAACACAATGATCATGACAACTTATGAAGCCATAGCGCAGAATTTGAAAACAAAACCAAAACATAAATATAACTCGATTCGTGGAACTCAACCAAACTTGGCAACGATGCGACATCTCCTGCCAGGACCAGTCCTGCACAAGGCCAAGTCCTGCACGCACAACCAGGACCTGCACATGACCAGGTCCAGGTCTCGGCAGGTCATCACTGGGAACTGTGCTTTGCTGTGCCTGTGAACCATTAGTGATATGATGTTTCGCTACAGTTCTTTTCTTCTCTGTTTATTCCCGTTATTATTTTTATATATACTTGATCTCCGTATTCCATTGTTATGATTAATATTATCATTACTATTATCCATTATTATTACAATAAATAGTAGTAGTAGTGGTGGTGGTAGGAGTAGTCATAGCAGTATCCTTCTTATTATTTGTATGAATGGTCTCAGGTAAAATGATTACATAATGCTGTCGGCCGGGTGCATAGTGCGCACCCTCTGCGCCACCCAGCCTGTGGGGCTACCCGCTAACGCTCATACTCACAATAGGAAAATTTGAGTGGCGAGGCGTGGCTGCTTAAGTTCCGACACGAACGGTGTGTCTGTCAAGATTTTTTTTGTCAAAAGACATTATACAGAAAAGAGTAAATGATTCCCCCATATCCAAGTACAAGTGCTTATCAGTAAGAGCGTGGCTGTACCCAGCAAACATACACGCTTTTAAATTAAATTCTAACAAAACTTTACGGGCATGTAAATCGTTATTTTACTTGCTAATCACTTTAGATGATGCAGTTCTTAACACGAATACTCATTCCCCTTCTAACAGACAACTACACAGATAGTTAAACTGACCAACTGTATTATCCCTTCTCCTCAGGCTTATGTTAAAACCTAACCTATCAGTAGCCTATCCATCGCTCTTAGATAGAGTACTCAAGGTGAGCATTATGTTTGTATTTACATCCATTATACATATAGTCTTTTGGGCCTACAGGCACTCCTTTGCACTCGGAGCCTATTTTGTGTGTCTAATTCTTACAGTCAGGGACTGTTGAATGGGCGTACCCCAGAGATAGGCAACAACCTTTGCCCATTAAGCTACTTACAATGAAGCCTCGAATCACTGTCTCATGAACCTTCATATCATTTCCGTAAATGCTTCATGCGGCCAGGGCCACCTCTCAATGAATTGGACTCGCGCCCGATGCTTCGTAGTTGTCCTAGTCAGTGAATACAGGAAGCGCGTGCTTGCTGGTGTTTCTGTGGCCCAGAAACTGTAGCTTAACATGAAGTCACCATGGCACACTTCCTGTGCGCTGTAAAAGTTTTAGCCTCATAGCTCAAAGTGTGTAGCGTCCGTAACAACAGTGTCATGGGACGCAAATCATGAGTGTATTACGTCGAGTGCTTTATCTTTTTCTATCTGTCTGTCTGTCTGTCTATAGGAAACAGAGCACAAAGCGATCAAGTACCTGAATATATCAACATTATCATTGTTTATCAAATATACTTCATCCCGGCAACACGCTTCAAACCAAATGATCCTTGTAGATCTAACCTTGAGTGAGATATGTCCAAGCGCTTTGGTCCCCTGACGGCCCATGTGTGAAGCTCATCCAACCTACACTCCACAGTTACGCACCGGAGGAACACTCGCACTGTGTGTGTATCGCGGGTTACACTAGTCCTCACAGCCATGGGTCACACTCGTATCCACAGCCATGGGTCACACTCGTACCAACAGTCATGGATCATATTCGTCCTATTAAACAGGGATCACACTCGTGGTACTGGTGGCTGCCGCCGCACACCTAGCTATAAATAAAAAAAGCCCCATCGTATGTGTACGTGTATATTGTTTAGATAGTGCACAAGCGAGTATACGTTTATGTATATACCTGTATATTTTCTCACTCAGTTCATTCCAATTTCTTTCATCTAATTTACTGATTGATTATAGCAAAAAAAAAAAAGAAAATTCTGCCTTGGGACGCCAGATAAGAGCAGGAACTAGCCTACCCCTCCCACATCAGCCCAGATGCAATCTACACATACAAATACCTCTCCAAGATCATGTGCTCAGCTATTCGTAACCTCTATAACACCTGCACTGACATCAGATCTTGCAACAGCTTTTATCAAGGTCATGGGCAGTTTACATTTGTTCATACTTACGGTTGCTGAGTCTTGACACTCCCTGGCTCTTCCTTTGAAATATAATGTGCAAAGGAAATTTGCTGTATGTCTAATTGCAGTTAACTGCCTGATCCAAACACAGTACTGAAGGACAAGGGTCATGTCCCAGACTTTCGAACTCAAACACCAACTTCATCGTCTTAAGCTTAAATTCGTCAAACGAAATCAGAAAACAATAAAAAGCAACCAGGTATTGTGTTACTGAACTCCACCTGCCTGTGGTTGCACGGCGAAAGAAGGGTCACCTTCGGCGAGACCGTATTGGCAATATGAAAGGGGTCTTGAGTGGGAGTGGAAATTTGGGACGCGTGTGCAAGTAGTACACCGGACCATGCATGAAGCAATGTCTAACTCATAACGGTTATTATAAGCTCCCTGTGTTTCCGTGTATAAAGTTCAGTTGTTCAAAAATATTCAGTCATATTTGAGGCATAATGAGCTGCTTTGATACTTACAGGTTCTATGGGTAAAAGCTCTTTGTATTCCATAATAAAGTAATCAGTAAACCCACGGATATATAAAGTAACCAGTAAACCCACGGATTTCCTGTGTGCCACATAGTTTTCAGGTGTCAAGGGTGTTACTATTAATAACAAAATTTCAGAATATGAATTACTAGAGGGTTAACGTTACGAGGCTTTTACAGCACTAGAAAGTACGGGAAGCAAGAACAAGAACACTAGCAGCAATAACAAGCTGTCTACAAACCAAGTCAAAACAAAGAGCTAGACAGTAAGGTTAAAGCTACTTGAATAGATATAGATTTCCAATTATGTAACAGGTATGGGCATAAAGGCTATATAACTCTGGGGACATTAAGGAACGTTATCATCAAAGAAGAATATCACATTTGCATTTGTGGCATGTACATATCCCTTTCCCCTACAACACCAGGGTCCCCTTTTATATATGGGGTCCCGGCAACACTCAGGAAGCTGACCACGTCCGCTGGGCAGGACCGCTTGTCCTAGAAGTGCGGTAATGATTTTATGTCTTTGTGGGGTAAATGTTAAACAACTGAAGGGTTAGTGTTCAGTACTGAAGTTGCAACTTGGGCGCGAAGTGTCTTGCGATATGCTGAACTGGTGTTTGAAATGCTGGAGAGATGAATGGTATCTATTCAGAATGCAGACGAGAAAGCGAAACTCGCGCATGCGTGGAGAGAGAGTAATTTCAGATGGGTGCATTAGTGCAGTGATGTTTAAGAGTTCGTTAGGAGGGTGGTTGCTCAGCGCTTGTTTCAGCATTTCGGTGTGTCCATGTTTTGTCAATGTCGCGTTTGTTGGAGGATCTGGAAGTAAACGCTGAAGCGTAAAGCAGGGGTAAATTATTTCTCCTTCAGGGTTGGTGATTGGTTTTGGAGTGAAGTGGAAGGTGAGGGATGAGTTCTGTTGCAAAGAATGGTTGTATGGGAAGCACTCTTGATTCGTTGCGGTTGCTTGACAGCCTGTGATTGTTCTGATTGCTCTTTTTGCGTGGTTTGCAGCTTTGTTATATTTGTTTTTCGTAAGTGAGGCGTAGATAACGGTGGAGCGGATGATTCTTTTTATAGAGTATACTCGGGAACTCTTTTTCTTTTCCAAATCTGGTAGCAGTTAGTGTTCTGGGGGTGTTTAGTTTGTTTAAGATTCTTATGCTGGTGTTTATGGTATAGAGAGTAAATACCATATGTGTCGTATGCTACAACTACCATGGCTGGAGTTTTGCTGCCAGAGAAGTGGGAGGGTGCAGGATGGATCCATATCCAGGGGAGGGTGAACAGGGTAAATTTCTGTGATGATACAGGCATTCTGTATGTTCGGTTAATCGGCACTCGCTCACTTTGTTTCTATACTTACGTATAGTCTAAATATAAGACTTGAAATCAACAATGTTACTAGAGTCATTTTGTATACAAAATAACAAATGACGATATATCTTCCACGGAGGAAGCTCAGGAAGTGGTATCAGGCCTCATCTACACCGTAGTCAACGGGAATTCGTCATCTCATCCTCTCCTGCCATTCAGTTAAGGAATTTGAAACTCGCCCGAGCTCTTCAGTTGGATCAGCAGCTTCACCGCAGTAGGCTCGTTGCTTCCCTGTTTCACTGCAACCTATTCGATTCATTTATTCAACCTGCACATCACATGTGTCGCACAGGACATACAGCTTCATTCCTAGGACTTCCATCCCGTGCAGTTTGTTAGTGTAAACTCTTGTCACATTTCTACACGAGTTTTACCTTAAGCATCATCTAATACTGAGTTATGGCGGTGTGTGGAGCCAGAGCAAATCCTACCTGCTTTCAATAAACGCATGTTTTGATTATCGAACAATCAACATTATGAGTTGACAGTTATTCATATTTTGAAGCTGATATTTGATATTAGAGTTACTTGTTGGTTTGTGCTACATGTTTGACATTTGTTGTGGATGTAAGCCTGACCAAAAACACTACCTCCGGAAAAAACAAAAACACGACGGCACAAATGAACCGGAAGTGGCTTGTCTGTTGTTATACTTGTTAGCAACAATTCAGGTCTATTTCTTCAAATTCAAAAGAAAGAAAAATATTCTAAAATCTATATGAATGTAAAATAAAAGATGTCCTTCATTGTTAATTACAGAAACCAAGAATTTCCCGAGTCTCTGGGAATTTGTCTTACGTGCGACTATGGCAGTTTCTCTTCCATATTACTCTATTAGGATTCGGTCTGGCTGGTGAGTATGAAGGCCACTGATGTAACTGCCACAAGGTGATATATTCTCTCAATTTAACTACATCTGTCTCTTCCAAGACGGGTTCATTAAGTCGGATATGACATCCTAGTGTTCCAAGAATGGCATATGAAAAAAAATGACATCATGACATCCTAATTAAGTCAATACGCAAGAGATGCTACGTCTGCCTTTTGTGCTGAAGTAGGGGGGTGGGCACGCTCTGTGCTTCCACCAATTGGACATTAGAATACCTGGAAGGCCTCGTACGAAAGAAAGAGTATTTTGGTACTCATGGCTTCACCAAACTCTCCCAACGGCTGTCACTGACGCCTTCTGTTACTCATACCCAACAATTAAAAATCTCTGGACGACTGACTCCTGTGCGTGTCTTGTTTTAATAAAATGTACAAATCTAGAGCTTTAAGGACTTCCCGTCAGAAGCTCGCGACACAAAGGGAATCAGGACCAGTTTTATCTGTCTTGCCTTCTTGTCCTCTCCTGTGAGTCATATGCCACACGCAGTGCAGAACAACTTAAAAATAATTGTCGTTTCTCGGGTAAGTTTAATGTCAGTGAGGGTCGAAATGACTTGATTTTTACGCGCTCTGCAGTCTCGTACAGGCAGATATATATATATATATATATATATATATATATATATATATATATATATATATATATATTTGTGTTCAAATGTAAGAG
>JAYMFT010415153.1:0-17979 GCA_038088735.1 Panulirus argus | reverse complement strand
GTGTGTGTGTGTGTGTGTGTGTGTGTGTGTGTGTGTGTGTGTGTGTGTGTGTGTGTGTGTGTGTGTGAGTGTGTGTAAGGAAGTGGGGATATGGGGCAGAATAAGACACCAGAATAGTTGGAGAAGGGGTAGTGTGAAAGACCAAAGCTGGGCAGAGGGAATGCCGGGGGATGTTAGCAGGCTAAGTGAAAAGCCAGAGAAGCTGCACTGACGGTGTGGGAAGGGAGCGAGTGGACTGAATGGCATGGCTAAGGGCACAGGGAAGGTGGAGAATGGCTGACCACACGAGAGAGAGGGGGACGGAAGAGAAGGAACGGGTGTGGTGAGAGGGGCGAGTTGAGGGGAGGCCTGGAGGTGGAGGGCGCGATGAGGTGGGCAGGAGGTGGGGCGCAGGAAGTGCTCTGCTACGAGAGGCTGAGGCGTGGTGGGGCCTAGAGGCGGTGGTGGGCACGTGAGGTGGGCAGGAGGGAGGGAGGGTGGGTTGCAGGTGCAATTACCTCTGACGAGCTCCCGTAGGATGAGAGGACCAGAGACGTGCCCCTAGGCCTATGATGGTGTGATCGTGAGTGCTCATCCGTACGGTAATGGGAGGGAGTTGTACATTAGGGTGCCTTGTGTGTATGTGTGTGTGTACTTACGTGTGTTTGTATAAAGTGGATGCATAAGTGTGTGTGTATGTGTATCTTTGTGGACGAGATGGGTAGAGTATGCGTCCGTGCGCGTGTGTGTGTGTATATGTGAAATTACTTGTTAGTACTATAAGGGAAGGGTGTTCCACACTCGTGGGGCGCCTTGTATGTGTGTGTGTGTGTGTGTGTGTGTGTGTGTAATAACCTAACTGAACTCTACAGAGAGAGAATTTTACACTCGTGAGACCCCATCTCTTGAACACTCCCTACTATCATACGACATTTTGCTCCTCGTTCACTCTATTCTCTTCATCAACCATCATACTGTGAAATTACTTCTCCACATCATTCTTGTAACGAGTTACTATTGCACTAAGGCTGAAGGTCGGGAGAGAGCGGAACAGGTAGTGATGGTTAGAAGATGTAGTATAGGAGGGGAGGTTAAACAGAACAATGATACGTCTTCCATATGGGAGATCAGGGGGCGAGGAGTGACGGCGACGCAGACGGTGGACGGAGGAGGCGAGCTACTACACACGTTTAGAAAACGGATATCCAAAAGATGGCTGAGTGACTGACTGATTATTTAGAATTACCTGACTCGCCACAGCAGCGGAGGTCATCAGTTGCAATGGATGTCTCAGAAATGAAGTGACGTTCTAATACTACTTTATATTGGTACAGCGTGTTAAACTGACCGTAAGAGTTGGAAAAAGTACTAAAAACTTATGGAAGACGAGTTCGGGCAACTGGAGCTAAATTTTATAGGGTTGTCCGAACCACATCCTTCCTCAGGATGGAGGATGGAAGAAGGTGCTTTTGCGAGCCTTTTTATACGTGAAGGAGTTCAGTATGGAATGACCCCGAAGCACTGCAAAACAGGGCCCTCGATCCATGTCTTGATAAATGCAAAATTCATTTGACTGCCTTCGAATCTGGTCGCCCTACTTTGGGAGAAGGTATAGACGGAATAGGGAGAATACAGCTATGAGCCAGGAAGACGATTCCCGGCCTGAGAAGCAAACCCATTGAGAGTCGACAAAATGACTTCAACTTATTTAGCTCAGAAAAGAGAAGGTTAAGAGGCGATCTAATACAGGTACTCACAATTATTGAAATCTTTCATCTATATCTTATTAGCCATCTAAAGCGAGTTTTCTCAGATTTAATCCATAGTATTGGGTACAAACTCGAGGGCAAACGCTTAAGTATTGGTTTACCGTTTAGCGTTGCTGAAAGCGGTACCACAGGTACGTTTAAGAAGAGATCAAAAACACTTCCCTTTAAGTCAATAACTGATGTTATTAATGTCTCCGTAGTTATGTATAAGGTTTGCCAGTGTTTCTCCTTAAACCATGCGTTTGCTTTGCCAAACTGTGGTCCTACACCCACACTGATATTCTCAAAAAGTGTCGAAGGACCCAGTGAAGTGTTCCTGTTCTCATTCGTTTGTATTCCTTTATTCCTCTGTTTATGAGATGTTGGCTCGAGACAGGTACGTGATAGGTGGAGGTCCAAGTGATCAGTAACTATTGCAGTCACGCAGAAAAGAACAGAAGTTATAGAATAAAGAACACATGAATGAGGGACAAGATGCGTGGGATGATGAGGGCATCAGAAGCACTCGCTGGGAGGATTCGACCTCACGAGACGGGGTTGGTTGCCGATCGCTGGTAAATACGCAACTGGAGGTACGGCGGGAGAGGTGGGGCTCTACTGGAGCGCGCACCTGGTCAGAATACCACAGGCGAACGAGCTGTTGCTAAGGTCAAATGGTACTTAACCCCGGAACCAACTTACGCGTTATGACCCCCCCCCCCTCGCTCCCTTTCCTTACCTGCTGGCTCCACCCAACCGACCAGGTAATGACCATATGTACACATGCGCGCGCGCAAGGGTGTGCTCGTGTGTAAACACATGTGATTAACGCTCGTGTGTTAGTGGGAGAGAGAGAGTTTTACTCTAGTGTTGCCCCGTCTCTTGACCTTACATATATGTGCCATATCTTTACTGCTATTTATGTGTATACACACACACACACACACACACACACCAGCCTAAGCGGCCTCGAAGCCTCAGGAACCACTGCTGGAGTTTGCCCAGTGTCTCGAAGTCGTTCTGTCACAATCCCATATACTCATTCCTTCCCTCATGATCTTCGTAAACGCTTGTGGGTTGATACAATGAGGTCCGATGTCGAATACATCAGGCAGGTCTAACGGACTCGGACCAGCAATAACAGCGACTCTCAAGCCTGCCTCCTGCGGAACACTGCCGGTTAGCACTACCTACCTGGCAGAATATTCCTGAGGTATGTCTCTCACTTTCCCATCCGTATACGTAGTAAGCGACCCACCGGAGGCCTCCCTCCTCATAAACTCCCACACTTACTGTCTTATGTCATCTTGGGTAGTAATATTTTTCTTGTCTTTTTTCACAAACCTCTCCTACGGGACGGCATCAAACACCTTCTAGCTGTCCACAAGTAAAGTCCATCACTGGATCCCTTCTCGTCCAGACTCTTCTGGTCACGCACCAGCATTAAAAAGAAAAGTAACACAGTTTTCGTGACTTCTCTATCTCGCATCTCGCGCAGGAAATCCGTTCACATCCTGATCGTGTTTTCCAGCACTTACCACAATGCGCGCGCCACTGATAATGGAATGGGGTTTAGTAAACAATCTAAAACAAAATGATTGCCTTTCTCCTGGTTTCATATGAGCACTGTGCCCTCATCCACTCTCCCTCTTTAAGAGAGTGCATAGAAAAAAAGCAACTTAGATGGTATAGATGAATCAGAGAGATACGCATGATCTTAGAGTATTTGCTGATAACTACGAGTAAAAAGAAATAGGTCCCGAGTGCACTTTTCCATATATATATATATATATATATATATATATATATATATATATATATATATGGGAAGAGGAAATGTGCTGTTTCGTTCACATGCATGTGGTTTCTGGTGATCGGGTCTAGCTCCGCGCCCGCCATACAATTTCATGGTATAACCTAATGTTCCCATACAGTGTTTGGACGGGTGGAGGGAGATGCTATAACATTCACGATACAGATTCAGTGAGCTCTTTGAAGAGCTTGTCCACGTCCAGTCTGGAGATCCTGAACACCTTCCATGATCCTTCATTCGTCCTATTTGCTTGTGTACTACTGGAACTGAATTTCTCCTCGAGGATGCCACTGTGGGACTCGGCTGCATTCAGTACCTCACCCGCCCTCCTCTCTGCTTCAGTTAAGCCTTCAGCCTTAATGTCCCTCGACCTGCCTGCGAGTTCAACGATGCATCAGTGATGAATTCAAGGCACGGTCTTGGGTTCTTGTGATTCGCTGTTTTCTGTTTTCGAAGTTCACTCGCTGTCCATTTTACATCCGTAGCTCTCTTATTTCTTTGCTTCCCCGTATCATTCAGACGCTGTGTGGCTACTCTGCCTCCTCCTGCGTCATCTCCGAACAGCGTCCATGTATCGCTAGAGCGCAGCGACCACATCTCCTGAGCTATGGATCCATTCTTCTGCCACCGTCTTCTATTACGGGTACCCTTTCATTGAAGCCTTGATTGCCTGCTTCGCCGGAGCCTCTCGCAACAACACTGTTCCGCCCCTGAGGCTGTGGAGTTCGAGTCCTTAACTTTGTAGTCTCCTTCGTCGTTCGCCATCTTGTCACTCGGGTCGAACACCACGTCGCCCCCTGTATGCCACATTGCTCTATGTGACTTTATCCCGTGCACGCCTTTAACCCTCCCGTATGTTCAGGCTTCGAACACTCCAGATCTTTTTCACTCCTAAATCGTAAGAAGTTGGTTCTTTTGCGAGTAAGACACGCGAACCAGGCACTGCGTGACGCCTCATCGTTAAAGTGGGAAAAATCTCTGGCGATGTTCTGAGATTCCCAGTGTGTCGTGAGTGGGCACAGGTTCCAGTATGGACTGGATACCATGTTCGCTGGCCTTAAGTGACCTGACGTCACTGGAAAAAGTTTCCCCTCGTCAACACACTTCGGTGTTGTTCCTGGAAAACACCACCCGATCCTTCCTCCCATCCCTCTCTCTCTCTCTCTCTCTCCCCCGCTCCATAACAACCCCCACCACCGGAGGATTCCTCCATCCAGGAGTAAATAGGGTTGTGGTGGCTTCATTGGCCCTCTCTGCCTCATCAATCGCACCGTCTCTATTAATCGCCGACTGTTCTGGGGTCACTTTGCCATATGTCCTCAGGGGGAGAGAGTGTGTGTGTGTGTGTGTGTGTGTGTGTGTGTAAGTGCGTGTGGGGAGAGAGTGAGAGAGAGAGAGAGGAAGAGAGAGGGTGTGAGAGGACGGGGCGCGCGCTAGGTGCTGGCTGCTGCCGACTGCACCAAAAGACCCGGTCGCTATGCACGTCGTCCACCGAGAGAGAGAGACACACACACACAGACACACACCTCGGCAACAACGATCACCAGGTATCGACGCGGAAGCCGACACAGCCAATGACCCATTTTTGCTTTCTTTCTTCCCCTCGTATCATTCCTTCGCGTCCCTCCTCCTCCTTCTCCTCCTCCTCCTCCTCCTCCTGGTCGTCCCTCACACCCAGCCAGCAGCCTCTCCCTCATCACCACACTCACCAGCCCAGCAAATGCATCACCCGGTCGCCATGACGACTCCAGCGTATGTGCCCCGTCGCAGGAATGGTCGTAGCTCGCACGTTTCCTCGAAGGGATACTTCGATTGAGGATACGTCAGTACAGTTGATCAGTCTATGATCTACGATTAATGATACGTCAGTATAGTTGATTAGCTTATGATCTATGATTAAAGATACGTCAGTGTAGTTAATCAGCTTATGATCTATGATTAAAGATACGTCATTGTAGTAAATCAGCTTATGATCTACGATTAAAGATACGTCATGTAGTTAATCAACTTATGATCTGCGATTAAAGATACGTCAGTGTAGTTAGTCAGGTTATGATCTATGATTAAAGATACGTCAGTATAGTTAATTAGCTTATGATCTATGATTAAAGATACGTCAGTGTAGTTAATCAGCTTATGATCTACGATTAAAGATACGTCAGTGTAGTAAATCAGCTTATGATCTACGATTAAAGATACGTCATGTAGTTAATCAGCTTATGATCTGTGATTAAAGATACGTCAGTGTAGTTAGTCAGGTTATGATCTATGATTAAAGATACGTCAGTGTAGTTAATCAGCTTATGATCTACGATTAAAGATAAGTCAGTGTAATTAATCAGCTTATGATCTGCGATTAAAGATACGTCAGTGTAATTAATCAGCTTATGATCTGCGATTAAAGATACGTCAGCATAGTTAATCAACTTATGATCTCCCGCTGTTTCCATGTCTATGAGACTCAATTCAAACGGACTCATCTCATTCACTGATCAGGACAACACACGACCCTCGCCAGGCCAGGTCATGTAAGACATCGGTAGCCAGCCCGAGGTCCTCTGGCCCTGCGAGGCGCTGGCGCCAGTGGACTCCAGCAACGTGCTATACACACCTCAAACATCGACTGAGCAGCAAGGAGTTTTGCTCGTCCAGTATACTGTTTAACGGCACCACAAACAGTCTCTGGAATACAACTTTTTATCTTATACGTAACGTGATAGAAACACAAAAGACTCATTTTGTGTAAAGCTGTTCATAAATTGCAGATTAATATCCTGAGATTTAACTAGTAAGATGCGTGCTTTCTGAGTGGAGTAGGACACACGTAATCACGCGCCTCCATACGGGTGAAACCACACTGTGAAGGCTTTCATCATGAATCTTGAGGACTACGAGAGAAAAGAATGGATTGACTGACAGACGGTGAGTGTGCCCACCTCGCTCGCGTCTGGTGAGAGGAAATACGAGAGAAATAGTTTCGCCTTCTAACTGGGGTGAATGAAAGGATTAGCGATTATCTGAATGCGCCAGAGGAAGGGGGAACTAGTTGATCCTCCTCATTTCTCACCTATAGTGAGGGAGGGTCAGCTGAACTGTATACAGACAGTCACGAGAAGCTGGCGTTTGGAAATCGACTTGACGGGTTTGTTTGAAGAAGCTGAGGAGTGGTCGTGAAGGAGAGAGAGAGAGAAGGGCGGCGCTGGACCCCGAGGTGCTGAGGAATGAACTCGAAGAGAGGTTCACGCCACTGGGACGCCGACTCATGCCACTGTAGTGGGGTCCTCCCGGGGGAACGGTGCTCGGACATGCTCTGCCGAGGTGGAGGGAGGGGGAAAAGCAGTGACATCTACACGCCACGGTGAGAACTTGCAGCCATGGGCCAGGGAGATGACCATGAGACAGCGTCGGTCTGGGATGGGTTCGAATCCTGGGCGTGGCAGTCGGCCTACACCCAACCCAGGTGTTCATTCTCCACCTCGATGGCTGATCGATAAATGGGCACCTGGCTTAAGCTGAGAGGAATGTGTGTGTGTGTGTGTGTGTGTGTTGCATACATACATAGGAGTAAAGTCATGGTACATATACACAAGAGGCGTGGCAACACAAGTGCAAAACTCTCCCCCTGTAACACAAAAATCAACGTTCGTTCATCGCATAACATACATTCACGAAACTGAACCCATGAGTAATGAAGAATTCCTCCGATCGTAGGCTGCACAGGGGCGTGGATCAGAGCCAAACGACGCTGGTTGTTGACGCGTCCCACATGTGGTGAGTGTCGTCGCCTCCTTCACATAACGGGGCGGGGTCGCCTGGGCCCGAGACTCACTGTCAACCCCTTGATGACGTCTGGTCATCACACGATGGGAAACCGTCTCCCTTTCCTCCCTTCCTTCCTCCCCTCGAGGCATTGCCGCAAGGGCGGGGAAGGCTGTTTGCAAAGGTCCGGGCGACAGCAGCCAGTAACACAGGAGCCGTGCTCCCTGGTACTTCCGACCCAGTACCGCTGGCCGCATAGCTTGCCTTTAATACCAAGTGGATGTTTGATATGCTGCACGTAAAGGCCTGACCTCTTCCTCATGTCACCCCTTCTACGCCCCCCCACACACCCTCCCTCCTTGCCTGACACCCCCCCCTCCACTCCCTCCCTGACTGACTGACTGACTGACTGACTGTTTCCTCCTGTTCCTCCCCCACCCTCCACTCACAGCCCCCTCTTGCCTGACCCTCTCCTGCGCTGCAGCCACAGTCAGTCATGGTCCTCACAAGCATTACCCTTATCTCTTATCAATGACTCCTCTTCTGCACACTGCATGTCTGTCTCTCCTCGTCATCCATCAGTTTCCAGACATTACCGAACAGTGATAACGACTTATCACCAGCCGCTGGGGAGTCGAACCCCTCACCTCCCGCGTGGCAAGACGGGGTGCTGACCACACTGGACGGCTTCACTGGACAGTCTGAAAATCCGCTTTGGTCTTGACTCGCCACCTCCCTCACCCACCCTGGTCACACTTCACACGGTCCACACCTGACAAGCCTCCCCGATGACGCCGTCTTGATCTCTGGGAGCGCTTGAGCAACCACGCCTCATCACCCACACCCCCACCAACACTGACACTGCCAACACCCACACCCTCTAACATTCAGCTAACAACTAACTACACCATCAGCATCTCACACAACCAACGACCACACATTAGTAGTAGTAGTAGTAACAACAGTAGTGTTAGGTGGCACCTAACACTAAGTGACAGGCACCCATCGCCCAGGGGCGTAATACCACTTGGGTACCCGAAAGGGTAGTGGTGTCGACGCCGTAAGCCAGCCAGCCAGCACCGAGACGTTTGTCACCTACCCAGCCCCAGGCCCAGGGTGCTATCTTTGCCTCACCTAAACGTGTGTTGCTGGGATCCAGTCCACAACCTCTCACCTTTTCCATCTTAAACAGAACCCTTGACAACACACAACACAACGCTTTACTCTTCATTCCAGTTTTTTCTCACTTCACCAGATTCTCAGGTGCCAAATCAGAACGGCATTAGCGGTCGAGAAAGGCTGGATGGTTTCCAGGGGTCCACCCCTGACACACATCAAGAGACTGGAATCCACTCGTCCCTCCAGACACAAATCCCAGATCTGGCTCTATTTGTATTCACTTCAGAAACACCTTTGATCTCAGATCTAACCTTCTTTGTGTAAGAGGCCATCTATAGAAATCCTACCCTGATCATCTTCTCTTTAAGGCCCAGATGTCTAAAGCTGCTTCCGCTCTCCGATGTCAGGTCTCTAACTCTGAGCTCGACCATCATCTAACGCTCCAGGAGTGCAATACGAACACTCCCGTTGCTCACTTCGGAGACATTCTTGAGTCTCCTAATTATGATGCCATCATTCATAAAATTCCCTGATCTTTTGTGAATTTTCCTTTTGTTTCGTATATTCCCCCACCCCACACACACACACCGATTCCTCCAACCATAAAAGTCTTTTCGACCATATGACCTCCCGTCATGAAGCATCGATCCCTTCACATCTACGCACTGAAGTCCTCTCTTTGCAAGGGCTTTCAACGTAGATCACAGGAATTGGTTTGGTTTAGCCCGAGATGATCCCGGAGGAGCCGAGGGTTCGAGATGAATTCCAGAGATACCGAGTGACTTACACTGTTTTGCCATAGTCGGTCACTGTGAGAGAGAATGAGCCACATATCATCAAAATCCATAACCCCTACTTCCTTATCCTCACCATACATAATGCTGACACCTACATCTCCAGCATTCAATCCACAAATACTTACATCACCAACATTTGTAACACTACCACCTACGTCACCACCACCTACACGACGACCACCTACACCACTACCACTTACACCAACACCACCCAGACCTCTCACCTGAAAGGAAACCCACCGTAAGGCAATACGGATTATAAATCAGAGAGAAAAAATACGTATTATCCTCGATCCTTTTTTTATATATATTTACGTCTCATTTTCTTTCAACTATTTTTTTTTCATCTTAAGATTTCCGTTTTCTTTCTTCCATTCTTTTACGGCTGATTTCCTCCCTTTTTTTAGTAGGGGCGGTGTGGGTGTGTCAGCCTCCTTCCTGTGTATTGAGGGCACTCGCTGGTGGTAGCCAGGCCATCCCTCCCTCCCCCCAACCACCAAGGGCACCTCGGACTACCTGCTAGTTGGCTGGGCCACCTCCCTCCTCCCCACCCCCTCACCTGCTAGTTGGATGGGCCGACTCCACGCCACTAGGGCTACCTCCTCAGGCTAGTTGATAGCGGGTGCTAGCTATTTCTCACTCCTCGCTCTGTCTCCCGTGATCACATTCTTTCGTATAGCATACTCTTCTCTTCAGTCGGTGTTGCATTCAGTAGTCACTATATTTCGGGGGTGGGGGGTTCGGGGGGGGGTGTTTAAAGACGAAAGTCCTGCATTACATTACCTTAACATGACCCTTTACGACACGGGTACATGACGCTCTGATGACTGAGAATGGCACTGAAACTCGATCAGTGCCGTCTTACTAAAGGTCGTGGCGTCGTGCTGAGGGGTCGTAGGAGTCCCGTTCATGAGGTCAAAGACGCCAGTGCAAATTAGCGGGCGTCATGAAAATCCAGTGTGACATCTGTATATCTAAAGCTTCGCGGAGACGCGCAGAAAATCACTCAAAATTAGAATAATGTGGCACTCGGTAGCGATGACACAATGTATAAATACATCAGACTAGTGTATTTTATACAATCCCGTAATGGTTGGATGTTTTTTTCATGTATTTGCCTGGCTTATGCATAAAGGTCAAATAAGCCCGAAGGCAGCTCGATACAACGTGCGTCCGACCCTAAACCGGACGCGACGCTGAATTTTGAAAGAGTACACGAAAGAACAGCCAATCCGGTGCGTCCGCTAGAGCTCCCGTGTTTGACGTCACGAGGGTCCAAGAAAGAACGACCAATGAGACGCAGCCGAATGCCGGCACCGCGTGACGTCACGAGGGGCTAAGAAAGAACAGCCAGTCAGGTTACGGACGCTGCCCTCCTCTCGTGACGTCATGGGTGTGGCGTCATCCCCCAGTCGATGGCGCGAGCGGGAATCCACCACAGACTTGGGGAATAAACACTGACGTCCTGGGGATTATTACTGCACGCGGGGAATTTATTGATAAACTTCTGGGCCAGGCGCCTTCCGCACGCACGTCCGCATGCACGACAGGAGTGCTTCTAAAGGACAGTCCGTAGAACACGACCGTTTTAATATATATGGACTTACGGTACTGTTGACACGGCCTTGGCTAAAACGCATTTTCTGTGGCGTATTCGAACGTGCACAAGTCTGCGTGTATTTGTGACTGCATATGCGTGTGTATGTGATTACTATCAGTGCGTCAGACACACACACACACACACACACGCCAACCTCAGCCAGGTACCCATTTATCGACCAACCCCCTAGAGGGGAGGAGGAACACCTTGGGATTGGCTGTGGGGCCGACTGCCGACCGCCGCGCCCAAGGTGTCAACTCTCGGTCAGCTGCGATTCCCCACTAAACCACGGAAGGCCCAAGTGTGGCCGGGCTGCATTGTTCCTGGTGATTTTCTTTCGCACAACCGGCGCTCCTGATTCACCCAGGAGAGTGCTAATAGCGGGTAATCATCTGTTAATGATCACGAAAACTTAGCGCGCCAATTAGCACTAGTAATTACAACGCGTTCGGGATTTTATCTGCCTCCAGTTTAAACATATGACTGACGCAAGCGTGGCCAGAATAATGAAGGTGTTTGGAAGTTCATGGCGATGAAGTAGAAGAGAAGGTTTCCGGGTTCATTTCGCCGTCGAGAGCGGATTTCTGCGTTTAAAATCACCGTTGAAAGATGATTCTCGCGTTCCATTCGCCTCCGTTCAAAAAGAGGATTTCTGCCTTCAGTCTCATGGTCTGAAATGTAAGAGGATTTATGCGTTCGATTCACCGTTGCAGTAGGATTTATGCGATTGATTCACCAATGAAAGATTATTTCTGAGTTCAGCTCACGGTGAAAGGATGAGTTTTGCGTTCACCTCATCACTGTAGGAGGATTCCTGCGTTCGATTCACCGCTGAAATACGTGATGTTTCGTGTTCATTTATTTCTTTTCTAAGTTATTTATTTTCGGCGTGTACATCAGGCCAGAGATCGTATTGTGTAAAGACAAGAACATATTCCACAAGGCCATTCTAAGACATTATCCCCACTCAAAACATGGCGCTGTGTGCACATATATATTTTTCTTTTACGTTGGAGACTCCAATCACGGACAAAAGTCCACATCAATTGAAATATAGAGAGGTTCTTGAAGAGGAAAAGGCGAGACGAGAAAAGCATCTACGTATTTTGGAGGAAGTGAAAAGCCTGTCTTCTAAGGGAGTGCCAAGTCATATCTGTTGGGAAAGACACGAGTGAGTAGAGGGTTCTGAAGCCTCGAGGTGTGGGAAGAGACACAGTTATCAAAACGGGCCACCCTTGAGTTGCCAACGGAAAAAAATATACTACAAATAAAAAAAAAAAATAAGAAAATAGCCCTAAGACTATCAATACTTTAGAAAAGTGTAAGAACTTTCTTGTTCTGCAGGAAATAGTGTCAAATACTTTTTTTTCTCGGTATGTCTATGGTCAAAGAACACCCAACAGGAGAAACATAATAGAGCTTGCCGTATTTTAGCACTGCCCAGTGCGAAGGGTGACTTAGTGCCTTGTCTCCCCCCGGCACCGGCGTATTGGGGTATGGGCATGGCAACAGGAGTACGAGGGCACGAGAATGGCAACCAGACCACAGGGATATGGGCATGGCAACCATAGCACAGGGGTATGGGCATGGCAACCAGACCACAGGGGTATGGGCATAGCAAACAGACCACAGGGGTGTGGGCATGGCAACCAGACCACAGGAGTGTGGGCACGGCAAACAGACCACAGGGGTGTGGGCATGGCAAACAGTCCACAGGGGTATGGGCATGGCAATCACAGCACAGGGGTATGGGCATGGCAACCAGACCACAGGGGTATGGGCATGGCAACCAGACCACAGGGGTGTGGGCATGGCAAACAGACCACAGGGGTGTGGGCATGGCAAACAGACCACAGGGGTGTGGGCATGGCAAACAGACCACAGGGATGTGGGCATGGCAACCAGACCACAGGGGTATGGGCATGGCAACCAGACCACAGGGGTGTGGGTATGGCAAACAGACCACGGGGGTGTGGGCATGGCAAACAGACCACAGGGGTGTGGGCATGGCAAACAGACCACAGGGGTATGGGCATGGCAACCACAGCACAGGGGTATGGGCATGGCAACCAGACCACGGGGGTGTGGGCATGGCAAACAGACCACAGGGGTATGGGCATGGCAACTGGAGCCCTGAGTCCCGGGTATGGCAAGCGGACTCTCCGAGTACCTCTCTCGTTCAGACCATCCTGGCCAAGCGACGCCATGGCTCCCGCTATAAAAGCATCACCTTCAAGGTTTAAAATAAGAAATATTCGTCATACTCAACATCAAATAATGTCTGGGAGTTTGAGGATTATGATGTAGCGTTTAGCCTTGCTGACCATGAAGCAGTCACGGGCCGCTCGGGGGTCCAGTCCTCACAGGCTCGAATCCTGGTCGCGGCAGTCGGTCTATAGTCCACCCAGCTGTTCATCCTCCCTCTGGGGCTGGTCGATAAACTGGGTACCTGTCATAGGCTAGGGTGTGTGTGTGTGTGTGTGTATACACACATAGGAGCAAAGTCATGGTACATATACACAAGGTTTAGAGACGGGGCAACACGAGTGTTAAACTCTCTCCCCGTAACACACGAATGATAGTCACAAGCTGTAATACAGAGATCTATTACACGTCTATCCATGCCGTTATGCTAAGTAGTCACTCCGCACGGTACTAAGGCCAGAGTGGCTTCCAGCGCCGACTACACACAGACACACACATACACACGCAGACAGGGATCGCTTACAACAGTCTAAACAGGAATAACAAAGGGACTCTGCATTCATTCCAGCCACCTACGTATTACGGCACTTGTGTAGCGACTACCGGAGCCTGTCATGGAATGCCAAAGCCTCGCCCACGTCCGGGGGGGACATGCCCATGCTCGCCCATGCCTGCGTCGTAGGCATAAGGAGATATTTCGACGAAGTCTTTCTCGTACCTATAACAGGTTAGGATAATTTAGGATAACGGTACTCTTTACATCTTGTAGCTGTCTATATCATTAATTTATTGTCTTTCTCCCCCTCCCCCGCCGCCTCCCCCTTCTACACGACAGCATATGAGTCCCCCTACACGACAGCATATGAGTCCACCCTCACGACAGCATACGAGTCCCCCCCCCCCCCACACAATACAGCATATGAGAGAACAGTTCCTTCAGAATAACTGACCCTGCAGTACCACCCCATTCGTCATGCTGAGCCAATTCGGGTGCTTCCCCCATTTCACACCAACATGCTGACTACCATTTCCTCTATCTGCCACGCCCCTCCTTACTCTAATGCCGTTGCTCTGACTACTTCTGCATAATTCTGAAAATCTTCGACTCTCTCTCTCTCTCTCCTGAAACCCCCGTATCCTTCAGTATCTTGAGTCTCGCTTGTTGACCTGAGGAGAGTGGACCACAGCGCATCGTGTGTGACGGCCTCATCGCCTCCCTCACCCTCGCCTCGTAGCAGACCTTTGCCTCCTAAAACACACACACACACACACACACACACACACACACACACACACACACACACACAAGCACATACAGACGTTACTGACCATGGGTCGGAAAGGGCCCGCTCGGTAGTTAGGTCTGTAAAGTACTGGAAATTACAATCAGAAAACAATGACTTCCTGCAGACGAGAAACTGCCTCACTAAGAAAAACTACGGCTTTAGGGAAAGGAAGTCATGTGTAACTAACCTCTTAGATTTCTACGAGAGAGTGAGCTCTCTTTGAGACAGAATTGAAGGCTGGGTGGATTGTTTGTGTGTTTGGACTACCAAAAAGCATTTGACACTGCACCACATTGGAGGGTGATTAAGAAGCTGGAATACCAGATTATTTTGGTTGAGAGAACAAGGAACGCGTTTCAGAGGAGCAGCGCGTACTCGTGATGGTCGGAAGGCAGAGTTCTGTTCTGGGACAATTGCTCTTCTTGATCTGTGTGAATGAACACTCCAATATGTTTGCAGATGATGCAGTGGCCATAAAGAGAAAAGCAAAGGGGAATTGCATTTCCTCAAAAAAGCGAACCGAGACAGACTCCAAAATAGGTCTTACAGATGAGTGATGAAATCTAACCTGGGTTCTTTCGAAAATAATGAGGGTTGGACACTTTGAGTGAAGTCATCAAAATTTATATCACGCAGTAAGAAATAAGTTAGAAGAATGTGTATGTGAGAGTGACTTGGGATTCGTCATTGTCCCAAACCTCTCGCCAGAGTCACACATTAAGAGAATAGTTAAAGAGACCAAATGTCTGCTGGCAAATATCAGAATAGCTTTCAGCTATATGGATAAGGAAATATTCAGCAAGCTGGGCATATCCTACATAAGGCCAGAAGTAGAATGTGTGACTAGACACAGAGTCTGGTCACCGCACCTATGGAGGAACAAAGAGCTAATTGAGAGGGTCCTGAGGAGGGCAACAAAGATGATACCAGAACTGAATTGAGTTGCCCAACATTGATGGAAGAAGAGTTTGGGGTGACATGATCACAAGGACATGAAATATTAAGCAAAATACTCGTTGAAAAAAAGGTGTAAAGAAGTATTTTCATGGGGCAAGAGTGGTGGATGAATGGAATAGACTGAACGAAGATGAGGTCACTGGAGAAATCATACAGAAGTTGAAAAAGGTCTCATGACAGAAAAGAGAATCTGTACGTCTTTCTACTCTTACCACACTAATCCATGAGTTCCTGTTCTCCTCTTCTATTACAAACAGCCTCGTTAGGGCCTCAGTGGTCTACTGCTGTTCGAATTCAGTTGTAGTGGTGAGAGATTGGGACCCCAAGAGCGCAAAACTCCCTACCCGTACAGTACACGTAGGTAAGTACACACACACACACACACACACACACACAAACCGTACCCCACACGCGACCCAGGAAGAGGAGAGGCACCAGACAAGTTGACCTCACAGGCCAGACAACTGTCTGGATAGGTGGGTGAGGGGTAGGTGGGGATGGTGGGGGTAGGTGGGAGGGGCAGAGGGAAAGCAAACGTCTGTAAAAGTAATCTGCAGGGTCAAGGTCACAGACGGGAGGAGGTGGGTGGGGTCAAAGGTGAATAAGACAGAAAGTCCTCGTCTGCTGCTGGTACCTTCATGGGTAGGTGACTGGGGCGGGGCGGCGGGGCGGTGGGGCGGCGGGGGTCTGCCTTGCAGGGGCCGGCTCGTCTTTAATCTATGAGTACCCGCTTCCCACGGAAGGGGGAGGGGGGTAGGTGGTGGGGTGGAGGGGTTCAGGTAGGGGTTACCCCCCTCCCCTCCCCCCTCCCCTCAGTGGTCACGGTCATTGTGCAAATGTCAAAGATCAAGCACGGCCCAACCACACACACACATACACACACACACACACACACCTATACGTGGTTATTAAGACGAGGGAGAGAGAGAGAGAGTGCGTGTGTGTGGTTGACTTGAAGGCGCGTCCGGAGATCCTAGCAACACCAGGGTGGTGGGGGGGTCGAAGACCTCCTTCAGGAGGGTTCGCCACGCTCGCGGTGTGACCGAGTCCAGGAGACGCCCGGACGAAGCTCATTACCTTCCGGCCGGTCGGTCGGCCGGCCGTGTTGGAGGTGGGCGTTGGTGAAGCCGTTTGCATGTTTGAAGCGGCAGTAGGGAGGCGGCGTGGCTCCCCGCGCTGTCTGAATGACAAGGGGGACGAGAAACATGCACCGTTGATGCCCAGGTTTACTGACGCTCGGGATGTTGAATGGTGGATGGACGTCTGGGGGAAGCCTTCTTCGCGGTGTGTGAGAAATAAAGTCATCATCATGACAATACAGACATGCACCACAGCGTTTAAAATGTACTAAAGATAACTAACTGCACGTTCCTTATTTTTTCTGGGTTAGCACGGGCAAAACTTCTCGGGCAGACGTGAAAATTCTTTATAATACCTTATCTTTTTTCATGTTAGCTGGGACGGCATCGTCGAGCAGCTGAGGCCCTAATCAAGGCCATCCCATTAATGCTATATATACCCTAGCCTGAGCCAGGTACCTATTTGATCGACTAAACCCTAGGGGTGGATGAACAGCTGGGTTGACTGTGGACCGACTGCAGCAGCAACCAGGATTCGAACCAATGTGCTCGATCCTGGGCGACCCGCGAATGCGTCGCGGTCAGGAACGCTAACCGTTATACCACGAAATTCATCGTTTATCAGATGGCAATACACCTCAAGTTCCATATTCTTTCCCTTGCAGTTTCCTAGGACAAGATGACGCAATTTTATTTGGTTATTACGAGCGATTTGCTTTGAGCTGTTTTAGATACCATTCCTTAGTTTGATACATACGCACAGACGTACATGTCAGACTACGCCAGGTACCTATCATCAGCTGGGAACTACCTAAGTGTGTTATTGGCTTACAGGGCCATACTGTTGACAGTGATTACGGTCGCTTCAGACCTACTAGGATGCACTTTTTATAGAGAGGCGCCAATAGTAGTTTGATCCCAGTCCCAGATCTCCAGGAAATATTAAGGAATGAAGACATGGAAGCGGTATGGTCCTCATCCATAGCAGGACAAAATGTCTGTGGACAGCAATAAGAGCTTTTTCAAATGCCTTTTTCTGCAACGTTAGAACTACATGATTATTTTGACATCTGTATATAAGGAGGCAACGAATTCTCGTACAATATCTCGGTCATTTGATACTGAAAGAAGTATCTGTAACCTTAAATATTACACGGTTGAACACTTTGTTATGTAATGTTATGTTATGTAGAAGTTTTGTTCATTCATTATTTTCATTCAGTGATTTAAGTACGAAAATTTTAACTTACATATTGCCTTTACGTACAAATAGAATAGAATAAAAGGGATTCCTGGGTAGTGCGGATTCCTATACACTATTTCGTGTTTCATATACCTTAGTGTTATGAACAATTAGATACTGTAAAATGCTATCTATCTGCCTTTTGTGTGAACCTGATGGGATTTGGCCAATCTAGACCCCGTTGTTCACCGCTGCGAGACGAAGGGTATTCGATTACTTATGGATTCGAGTTGCCATTTCCCTATTAGGGGCGATCATAGCCGAGCGGTAGCGCTCCCGCGTGCCACGCTGTGGACCCGGGTTCGTATCCTGGCTCTTCGAGGTTTACATGTCATATGGTAGTGCGCGTTCCTATGTACTATTTCGTAATATATATATATATAAATTTATATAT
>JAYMFT010415142.1:0-17980 GCA_038088735.1 Panulirus argus | reverse complement strand
CCACGAAACCTTCCAAAATTTTTCCTAGATCAGGGGTGAGTGAGAGTGGGCGTAGGTCAGACAGTTGTGTTATAATAGACTTTTTGGGTAGTGGAGTAATTGTGGCACATTTCCAAATTGTGGGGAAATAACCGTACACCAAGCAATTATTAAATATACGCGTCAATGGTTCCCTGATTTCGTAAGCAAACTCCTTGAGAAGGTATTTGGGGAAAGAGTCAAGTGATGATGCCTTCCCTAGACTTAATGGACTTAATGACAATAGTGCAAGATAAACATCTAGTCTGTTTATGTATGGTGCTGCATAAGCCGGTAAGAAGCTTGGTAGCTGACTCATGTCTATGTGCGGGAAAAATGTGCAAATGTTTGTAAAGTGGGACTTTATCTCTTGACATCCCTGGAGATAGGCGAGAAAGAATACTTCCCACTAATTCCCTTCGTGTCGTGAAAGGCGACTAAATGGGGAGGGAGCAGGGGGCTGGAAACCCTCCCCTCCTATTTTACTTTTCTGTTTTACAGAGAAGGGAGCCAAGTGACGATTTGCTCTCTAAGGCTTGGTCCTCTGTTCTTAGCGCTACCTCGCTAAAGCGGGAAATGGCGAATATGAATGGAAAAAATAATATATATATATATATATATATATATATACGGTGGGATACGTGGGAAGTATTCTTTATCCCCTGTCCCCAGGGATATATATATATATATATATATATATATATTGTAATTTACAATTTTTTTGGCTGTGGTGTTCCCATTATGTTGCTAATTATGTGTTATATATGTAGGCTATGATCTTACATGGTTATTTTTTTTTCGTGTTATATAATTATTTGCTATGGTTGTAATGTAAAATTTGTTGGTTTTTGTATATGTATGTTCTCGCTTATCTAAAAGTCAAGACAACAATATTCTTTCAGTAACCATTGATAGGTTAAATTGGATAGGCCTACACGCGCCTTAATGACACATTAGTTATCCATGTTTGGTTGACATCCACTACATTTTCTGTGACGTTACATAATATTAAAAAAAGAAACGGCGGAAATATGACGTTAGTAACAGTCACGGATTTGCGGCACCACAGAGATTCGGGGGTTAGTGATGGTTGCGCAAGGAGCCAGCATTTCAGTGGATGTCGAGTTTCTTTCCTTTGACCCAGGTTGCTGTCTTCCTAGGAACTAACCATCAGCTTCGCAACAATAATTGCTGCAATTACCGCGTCACGAACCGACACTAAAATTGCCACTTCATCTTAGCACCTCCGCCCCCAGGGTGCTTTCCCTGCCTCCAACCTCTAGTCATGTGGGTCACGAAGCGAAGAGGAGATCTCATATTTCAAGACGTTTCCGAGGCCCACACATACCCTTGGAGTATACTTTAGAAATGAATTCTCTGCCTGAAGGGGAGGCGAATTCCTTGCTTCTAAAGGGAGGACCGAGGCGGATTGTCTTCTTTGACGGGGAGACGATTTTATTTTTTCCTCTGACGACGTTTTTTTTTTGCACTGAGGAGGAGTCACATTCTTTGCTTTGCAGAAGAAACAAATCCTTTGCTTTTGAAGGGAAGATAGAGCAAAGGCTTGCTTTAATGGGGGAGAGGGGACGAATTCTTTGTTTTAGGGGGATGCGAATATTTTGCAAAAAAAGAACTAGATTATTTTCTTTTTGAGGGGCAGACAAAGTCTTTGCTTTAAGGGAGACACCCAGAATATTCTCCTTATTTGCTCTGGAGAGGAGAAGAATTCTTTGCTTTGAGAGGATCAAGAACGTTCTGCCCTGAAGTGGGGTGGGGCTGAATTCCTTACTTTAAGAGAGACGAAATCTTCGTTTTGAAGGAGATAGGAATTCGTTATGAGGGAAATATTTTAGATTACTTGCGTATTCTAGAATGATATTGAAACAAAAAATGATATTTTAGACGGTTTGTGTTTTCTTTAGATATTACTATTGTCTTCTTTCTGGGGACATGTTTTTTACATTAAAGGTACGATCCTAATCTGTATAGTTTAATTTATTATGTAATTTCATTGGAAGTTCATGAAGATATTCTAAATCTTTACATCTTTTTTTGGGGGGTAAGCAAATGATGTCAGGAATCTGATAATTCAGTGTTTGAATGTAACTGATATCAAGTTACGGCGGTCATTTTGTATTTCACAATGGCCACTATTGTCACAGCTAGTTTTCGTTATATATTTACTCATAGTCGAGCTGGTATCTTGATTTGCGGTTTAGATATTAAGTTCTTTCCCCTTTCTTGAAGGGGATGACGCCGAAATAGAATGTGAATGTTACTTCTGTATCTGAAGTACTTGAAAAAAGAACAAGTAATCAAGATTATTTCTCTCAGATTTCGTCTGTCAATGGAAGCTACGAGATGTGCCAAGAACCAGCAGGACATCCTAGAATGAAATAGATGGAAGACATTAAGAGCTCGCTTAAATTGTTTATCGGAGGGAAGACGGTGGAAGAAGTTGAAGAGACACAGAGGGAACGAGGATTGACGGGGAGGCGAATAAGTGGGAGGACGACATACAAATAGATTTTGAGTCATCCCTGGCTTCTAGTGAGCAACAACTGACGTTATTGAATAAGTTCGTAGCGGGAATTTTTTTTTTTTTTCGCTTTATATTCCAAGCACATAGTGTTTTGGCAAGATTACTTGGCATTGCCGTCTCTTATTAGATTTTTATTGACATAATGGTAGACATGTTACCAGTAGGATCTCTGATAAAAGCAAGCAGTTTTAAGGATACTGATTTCTTCTAGGGATTTTGTATTTTCAGGTAATGATATAGATAACTAAAGCTATTCAGCAAACCCTGGAGTAATTGTTGAACACACTAACTGACTGAAGCAAATGGAGGTGGGAACTCAAAGCAGAAATGATAAAGAAATAGAAGTGCTATTATTTGGCCTCCCCTTGAGCGGAGCGGTAAAAGATATCAAGTAAAATTAACTTGAATGCGTGGAGACCATGATAACACTATGTAAAACAAAGATACCTGAAAACCTTAGCGACTTCAGGCCCGGGGTTGGGAGGCTCACATCCAGAACCCTGACCTGACCTTCAGCACGAGGGTCAGGGTGGCGTCCTCCCTCAGGAAGGCGCCGAGGGCCAGGTGGTCGGGCAGTACCTCGTCCTGGTAGATGAGGTCCATGTCCTCGGCGTCCACGCCCAGCACGGACAGCATGGTTTTCAGCTGGCCGACGCTCCTGTACCCCCAGGTATCTACCTGACCGCTATTCCCCTGTAGGGTGACGATAGTAAGCGATAGTTTCCCGTTGTAAATTTCCATTATAGATTTATTTTTTTTTTTCTCAATAGTTTAAGTCGGTGAAAGTATTGGTCTGTAGGTAGTGATGTGGGGCTGTTGGTGTTAGGGCTGCCGGACGTTGCTAGTTCCGGCTGGTCCAAGACCCAGCCCCAACACCTCTAGCCTTCCTCGGGAGCTCACATGTTCTCTTTACCATAACAAACCCCTTCTCTGCAAAGATGAATACAATTTTTTCCCCAGCGTGCATAAATAATGTTTTTTTTTTTTCAGTGTGTTTGTATTTGTCTCTGTTGGTAAAATTGTGCAACAAGCATCAACATTCGTGAGCTAATACATGATTAATTCAGATAGTCTCTCCCTCTCTCTTACCATCATGTTCACAATGGAGGGAGACACTTATCAAACGCATCTTCACTACACACTCGAACACCAAAATTCACATCACTCGCCATACCCATCATTACTCCCTAACAGCACTACACTCGCTTCCTTAACACAGGAACTTGGTTCATCTACCATGCCGGATCGTTAAAGACTAATTCCCTTCTGTAACCAGGCGATCGCTGTTCCGTAAAGGCATTTCCAATGAGTGTTTTAATTGCTTCATATCCTTCCGTAGAAATAGTCACGATTATCACACAGAGGTAAAAGAGCGGAAGGAAAGCAAGGAGAGTCTTGTACCTCGCGAACGCGCTAGCCTATCTGAGTCTCCTCGACGAACTCCAGCTTCGCTGGCCATAACCGTCACGACGATCAAGGTGGGTTACGGCCATCCGCTCCAGCCTTCCTCCACCAAAGAGCGTATAGATCTCCCTCATTACGTAATACAGTAACCAGAGCCAGGAGAACTCGCACCAGCATAGGTACACGTCGTCCTTCACCTCCCAGATGAGGTGCACTACCAGCCAGGACTCGACAGATGTCGCTAAGATCTAATTTCGCACGCACAAAAAAGGACCCACCACGGATAATACTGGAAAGATGATTTTGTCAATCTCTTTTCAACATTGGTTTTTGACCTAACCCCTACTGGCCGGGTCAGAGGCCAGTGAACAGCAGTTGAATAGCAGAAATGGAAACGAAAACCATCGTACGAAAGTTCGTCAAATGGCAATGGAAATACGACGATGATAGCACGAAAGTTGATGGTGGAAAGGACAACAGAATATGGGAATACAGAAGTACTAAAGGAAGGATACATCACCAGAAGCCTGTCCTGACCTTCAAGCAGTGTATGTATTCGTCTGAGACCACATGCACCCTTTGTGAGATTCAGAATCCTACTCGGAGGGTAGCGGGAAAGGCTTGGACGCGCAACTTTCTTCAGGTAGAATTACTTGCCCTGTTCAGAAGGCTGCAGTGTTTACCTGACCCTAACCATGCTGACGGGAAACGTGTTAACTGGTACAACTTTTTAGATACAGTATACCACATGCATACTGCGAAAATACTATAGCGCACTGCAAAAAAGAAAAAATGAAACTTTCATATATCACACAGTATCATTCATCCACTTACACAACCACCTACCCAGGCCCGCGCACACAACACAAGTACTCTCCCAACTCCCAAACTACACGCAAACATCAGCCACAAATCCACAACAAACAGAATCATCAGAAGAACACTTCACAAAACACGCACCGACCCCCAAAACTTCCACGCCCACCATTCACAACTTACTCGCGCGCGAGAAAATCAACTCACTCAAAAGTTCACACTCCTCAGGGTAGGACAAAATAGTTAACACGTGAAACAACTGCGTCCCGTAGCTATTGGTTTTTACATCATAATTCAATCTTCGTGCCACAGCAGAATAACTGTCTGGAAATGGGCAAGTTTGAAACCAGTCATAAAACTATCCACTGTATTCAAGGTCCCTGGAAAGCTGGACTTTAAAAGAAACGGCATCCTTCTATCCACCACCTTCAATGTTCCTGGAAAGCTAGTCCTTAAGACAGTCAGTATACCGCTATTCACTATCTCCATAGTTCTTGAAACGCTGAACCTTAAAAGAATCGACACCCTCCTACCCACTATCTCTAGTGTCCCTGAAAAGCTGGTCTTTTAAGAGAATCAGCTCTCACCATCATCATTACTGTTCACCTCAATCGCACGCAGTTGTACAAGACATGGCTCCATCTTCGCCAGATCATTCCTCCATACCCACACTGTCTATAACTAATCACTATAGTCATAAACAGAGCATGTGACGCAATTCTTCGCCACATACTCTGTAGGCGACTCATCACCATACTACAGAGCAATGAAAAGCGTCTTTGGCGATCTTTCTCTCTGGCCACTAAATTGTCGCCACCGGCCTATGTTAGAGGGGCTTTCCCTTAAAACGCCGGTCTATCCTTTACTACTCTCTCAACCCTCTTCCTACATGACCTTCCACTTTCTCTCCCAATCATGACATCCTTGTCCTTTTATCTTAAGCAGACGAACTTACCGTCACATCACAGCTTGTCAGAATACCGCAAGCAAAAATATATTAACTTACACTTCACAAGCCGTGGCTCCTTCACACTACAAGGACAATACCCTTCCCCCCAAAGAAAAATCTACTTACCTTACTGACACCCGATGAATACGAGTCCACCTTATTTCTGCTCAGTCCTTAACCCTCAATATAGCACTGACAAGACTAATTACATGCAATACTCGCATGGCAGACTCGGCTCTTCTTAACGACGCCATCACAAAAGCAACACGAAAGCCAAACGCTTTCCAAAAGACTTTCAAGGGGAAAAAATTTTGTGCCAGGAAAATTAAACCCACTCATACACCTCCTCCATAGGCTGGTCATCGGTCATTCCCAGCTCACAAACACCTTCAAAATATAATACGGGACAGAGCTCTCAGAACCACAACAGAAAAGACCTAAATTATTAGTATAATTCATCAACACCAGACATCCAAAACCTTCCACTACAGACACATGCAGTTTTATTACAGCCTCTGTATACACGGCCCCGCCCATCCCAGCCAACCCCTCACAAACCACCCTGAAACAAGTAACACCTCCCAGCCTAACACTTCAGCCACCTAACTCTCAAGTGTAACCATTGAAACCCGTAAGGATCATTGGTTTAATGATTAAACCTCAGAGAACGGAGATGTTAGCTTGTTGGAGACGTATCAGTTGCTTCTTGTGTTACTATTTTACTTTTGTCCTGACCCTTTTGAAACTGAAGGAATAAGCATTTTAGTCAAGGGTAATCAAACCCCTTTGACGCATTAACACAGAAGCACTATACTTACTCTTGAGAACGTAAATCCTCTCCGTTGCTTTAACGTTTGCTGTACGAAAATTTAACGCAATAAGTATGATATCCTTTAACCCTTGAACATAGCAGCTTAACATTCTAAATAGGTTTGATACTGACGCTCTCTGTCCACTAACTTGACCCCTGGAGTAGGATAACTTTTTCCTTCGAGTTCGGTAACTTAACTTGTCAAGCACGATGAAGTTTAACCTAAGAATGCTGTAATTCAGACCCCCAGTGAGTTGGGTAACATTTTTCTTTTCATTGCAGTTACAAATCTTGAATGCATTACGATAACTTTTGCTCCTGAGTACGATTACAGTGGGGAGAGAAACAGAGGATGATGGTGGGGAGAAATATAGGGGAAAGTAAGTGAGAATACAGGAGGACGTGAAGGTTGAAGATGGAAAGCCTTGAGAGAGTGGAGGATGTGGAGGTTGGAACTGAGGAAAGCTAGCTGCTGATCGAGCCTGAGGCTGGGTCTGGCGAAGGCTAGGGGCTGGGTACTGGTGGAGGCTAGGTGCTGGTGGAGGCTGGCTGTTGGAGACAATGGTGCTGGTTAAGGCTGGGTTCTAGTGAAGGCTGTAGGGTGCTAATGGATGTATTTACAGAACAAAAGAATCACACTTTACCCCCTCGGTGGGGGTGAGTGTCTGAAGAGGGTGTGGTCGTCTCCAGTGTCGCGGGAGACGATAAAAAGTGAAGACCACTACCAACGACTACCTCTACCAGACCATCATCAGTAATACTAGACAATCTCATAACGAGAGCAACTGTGAGAAAATACAAAAATACTGATAAAATATGGATGGCTCTAACCACTGCGTGATACGTACCCTTCACAACTGGTATCTCTCGACCCAGTTGCCATAAAGTGCTCTATAGAACCACGTCCATTTAGTTTCTGGTCATAGAGATGAGGACGTAGTAATCTCTTATGATAATCAAGGCGTAAAAAGATAAAAGGCCCCCGCTCACCATAACGTGGTGCGGGTCTAATTATGTGAAAATCACTGCCAAAAAGTACGTGTTGGTGATGCCAGAGTTGCGACTACATACCAGCCACTCTCAAGTGCCTTTGAAGCAGGAAGCAGAGGTGAGCAACCCTTGCTTCTCCGAGAACAACGAATACCAACCTTTCATGTGTGTGTATTTGACTTTACAGGAAAGGGAACACCAATCACCCACTAGTCCGCTGTACAGAGAGAAGTTTCGGATTGTAGAGTGAAGTATTTCCACTGCGTTGGTGGAATGGGTATACGAAAAAACTGGTCCTGATGTTCACTGACCACTGACACACACACACACACACACACACACACACATATCATACGTAAATTTGAGAAGTTGTGTAATAGAGAATTTTCAGGAAATGATACCCCTCGAGTGTAAAACTCCTTCCCAGTACAGCACAAATAGGTACTTACAGATAACTAATTGGTAATTTCAGACAGGGATCCTTAAGACCACCACCAACACCGCACTAGGAACAAGACACACACACATACATACCTAGACTACTTTAATATTCCTAGAGAAGTTCCAAAATGGCTTGGACGCTGCAAGGGGCACCATGCGTATAAACGTCGTCATTCGGTCTGTTTTCTCTCGAGCGGAATATGAGCCCTTCCATCCCCGCTCTGCAGTAAAGATAAAGCAGGTTCTCTGGTTCTGTGAAAGAAATATATCTATCTCTTCAACTGTTCTCCAGCGCTGGAGGAAGCAAGCCGTAAGAAGAGAAGGTGTGTACTCCCCATGAGTACAAAGGTACAACCCTTGAGCAAGACAATACGACTCTTGGGTGTAATGGCCTAGCCTCTAACTTGACTCTTAAGAATAAGGCCAAAGACAATACGTCATCACACCAATGGGTCGTAACGTTGTTTTCAAGGGTCGCACCGGCGTGCTCAAGGGGTTCGTGAATCGTACCGAGCGTCATTTTTCAGTGGAAGTAGGGGGTCTCAGGAGGCTACCCTTCTTTCATCTAGCTAAGGGTAACCAAGTTCAGTACAGTATTACTGTAGCAGCTAGTGAAGAATATGAGGTACAGTTTTTTGGGAACGTAGCAAAACGCTGCAAAAGGGACAGCCAAGATGGGATGCGTGTGGCGAATCCGAAGACCTGATGAACACGAAGTGGCAGGAGATACATTTATATAATTTTTCCCCTGACACCAGAGTCCTTCCTCCTTGAGGAGTGTGTGCCAGCGTTCGTCAAGGTGGCACAAACATCCAAAGAGCAGAGGGAGTTCCTAAGGCGGCAAGAATGGATTCTGTTGACAACTAATCCTGTTGCATCACTGCCGTTGCGTTTTCTGGCGTAAGTACTCACTAGATCAGTGATGTTGTAAGGAATAGGGACGTTTGTAGGTGGAAATTCTTACAGTGACTGGGAGTACCGATCAGGTTTTCAGTCCTAGAATATTCTTTTGATGTCCTGGTGGTGCGACAGAAAGATAGGCGTTGCCGAAGGGAGTTGGCTGTGTCAGGCCCTGCAGCATCGATAGTGATGAGGTCAATGGAAACTTCACTCACCTCCTTCAGGAGGTCAGTGCATCAACAGGCAGCCAAATGGCGAGTTCTGCAAGCTGATATTGAAGAAGCAGATTAATGAGATGAAGTATGGGAAGATACTACCCCCGGCCCTAGTGTATGCACCCCTGCCAGGGCAAGTTCTTGCTTGCTGTTCTTACTTGCGGACAAACCTCATTTAAACTAACGCACCGACAGGTGTACCAAGTATCACATTCGCCTCTCCTAAAGTTTGCACCCGGATCCCCTGCCTGAAAGGATCCTCGATGATTGAGAAACCTCATATGCTTCTCAAGATGCTGCAAGAGTTATTATAGAGAGAGCTTACATAAGACGTCAAGATTCCACAGTTACTGCTTATAGAAGGGGAAAGAAAACGTTACCCACCCACACATTGTTCGATGCCTGATAAGAAGCCTCCTCAGTGAAGGAAGCGGGTGGCAGGAAGTGGGGAAGTTGGAGCAAGGATCAGTTGCCTTTAGAGTTTAAGTTTAGGTGAGGTTACTTTCTTAGTGTGGCGAGAAAAATGGGTCCTGAGAGACGTGGATGAGAACCCCAGGGGTAACCCGTGAGCAAGAGTCACTTGGAATGATGTGTTCATCAGAGAGAGGTGATCAGTGATAATTGATGACATGCAGCACCCAGAGGTTCACAATCTTGTGTTCTTTACCTGAAGCAGGGCTGGCGTACGCGGTCCGGATGGAGACATCTGAATGGTTTGTGGATACGGTGAGGAAAAATCGATGCTTGAAGCTGAGGAAATTTTACCACGAAATGAAGAGGAAGATTGAAACGGTGAGTAGTTTGGCGAGAGTTAATTCATGAGACCGGCCTTGTCGAGAGGCAGAAGAAAAAATAATGACCTAAGTCCTCTGTGATGGGTACATCTGAACGTTAAGGGGTGTACGTATCACCGCAAAGTAACATTTGTCTTTTAGATCCACCAGTTTCCGCCCGATACGGCAGTAGTCAAGCTGATGGCCCATCCAAACGGGAGTACTGACAGGCTTCATGCTAAACTGGTGGCTTCGGGCACATTGATCACACCAGACTATAAAAAAACACCCTGAACATGAGTTTAGCGAGCTCCCAAGACCTCACCACCACTGGTGTTAGTTGAAGGACCTCAACGCCGTATCATCGTTGCTGATATATCTTCGAAGACCCACGCTTGTTCTAATCGGCGCTCTTCCCAGTTATTGTGCTTTTGAAGACGGAGGATGGTTGTTTCAAGGGAATGATTTAACCACATTCATTCCTCGTATTTCTACTTGTGCAAGAAGGCACTTTTGAGGCCTGTAACTATAAACTTCTCGTCAGTGTTTTAACCATTTATCATGTTTTATGCTGAAGAATTCCTTGAAAACTCTATAATGTGTTACTTCCTTAGATTCCAGTCCCCTTGTAAGCACCATAGAACATCTTTATGTAAGAAATTCCTTATGTCTTTTCATTTACAGAGTGATGTCTGAACTGCAGTCGGTCCCTCTTGCCACGTAGCCATGGACTCTCCTTTGATGGTTAGTGTCGTGTACACGCAGAACATACTTGGTCATGTATTATAACGAAAATGAGTTTAGGTGTTCTTTTTTGCCAGTTTTGCCTTTTGTTTCAGAAATAGTAATTTCTCTTTATCGCTCTCCTTAATGTTATATCCTTATATCATTGACTTAGTACAGGAACAGTTAGATACACAAGATATGGGTCAACAGGCCTTCCTTTCTTTCTCTCTCTTTCTGTAAACACAGTCACACCTTCCACTTCCTCGACAGACCTTCCAGGACCTCCACCACCAAAAAATGGCTACCAACTCCAGCTTGCTGGAGAGCCTGGAGGTGGAGGCCCGGAGCACAGAGGCTACTGCCACCGAGGCCACCACCACCACAACCACCACCCTGCTGGAAAGCATCCCTCCTGATTACAACGAGAGCGAGATATGGGTCGACATGTGCCAGGGCAACGCCACCCTACCGCCGCCCGAACATCTCCGGTTTGTTGTGTATGGGATCCTCCTCACCACAGTCGGGCTTTTGGGCCTGGCCGGCAACCTCATCTCCATCACTATCCTATCCAGGTACTGGTGCAGACAGAGAACCTCTGCAGTTCATCTCTTTTTCTCTGTTCTTAGTTTTATCTTCATTGCTGTATTGTCCATTGAATACACTTCATCATTGTAATATCCTTTTGAGAACTACTATTTTGCCTTTAAATATACTTTCACCCCCATTTTATTTAGTAAGTTTGTATTTTCATTAAACATATGTCCAGGTGCTCACATAAGTACTTAGCCAGAAGTGTGCACTGCATGTTACTGAAAGGATCCACGCAATTGAATCAAGTGAATTTGATCTTATATTTGGCATCTTAAGAGATTTTCAGCTTAATTTGAATGTCATTAGATAATTGTTTATACTTGGCATGATATGAATACAAATGATAGTTTGACCTATGGTTTAATACCAGGCATACGCTAAAGATTTAGATTCTGAACAGACCATAATCTTTGCACTTCTAAGAGAACCTCCTTTTCATTACTAGGTGCCAGGTAGCCATCAACATTTTCCGTCTTTCTGATAATACCGTATTACCCACACCACAGGCCTAAGATGCTATCATCCATCAACTGCTGCTTGATTGGCCTCACTTCCTTTGACATGATCGTCACCACCACTTCAGTGTTGATGTTCGGCTTGCCGGAGATCAGCGAATATACACAGACGATGAAGTGGTATGGCCAGGGCGTCTACCAGAGAGTCACGCCCTTCGTCTTTCCTCTGGCGCTCATAGCGCAGACAGGCTCTGTCTACCTGACCGTGACGGTGACAGTGGAGCGGTATATAGCGGTGTGTCGACCGCTCAGGGCACGCTCGCTATGTACGTACGGACGGGCCAAGGTGTACGTCTTGTGTGTGGCACTCTTCTCCATCTTGTACAATCTGCCCAGGTTTTGGGAAGTCTCCTATCAGGTCAGATGCCTCGCCTAACTTTCTTATTGCTTTCTATTATTTATTTTCCTGTAAATATCTTTAGTTTAGATCTTTAGGATCACAGAAATTCTAAATATACTTAACACAATATTTCCAGTCTTACAGTGTTCCTATTAATGGACCTCTTTCATCCTGAAGGAAAAAAGAACATTTTTTTTTTCAGCATTAATACATATAGCCTTTATGAAAGCTCTCTCTCTCTCTCTCTCTCTCTCTCTCTCTCTCACACACACTACCTAAGTGAAAGACATGTTTTCAAGGAAAAGAGATCATGTATCATAAACCTCTTACATTTCTATACGAGAGTAAGCTCTTTTGTAGAGAAAAGAGAAGGCTGAGTGGATTGTCTGAATCTTGACTGTTAAAAAGTATTCGACATTCTGCAATATAGGAAACTGGTTATAAAGTTGGATCTTCGGGTTGGATTTTTTTGTTTTGTTTTGTTTTAATGAATTTATTATGCCCAAGGGGCGACATACCATGACCCAGGTAAGGATTATTTACAGAGGAACTCATGTCTAGCAGGGCACACTATTTAGTTATGTAGATATATAGGAGTTTATAAAATAAAATGTAATACAGTGTGGATGTCACACGAGAATGATATCTAAATGATTGTCTGTGAGTCTAAATGATTGTCTGTGAGTAGATGATTACTTATATCAGTCAGAGACTATCCCTGAGGCAGGAGGTCTTTGACTGAGGGAAACTCAAGGCAGTAATGCTGAAGGTTGTTGGCGTTGGTACGGTCACATAGTTTGCAGAAGTGAGGCACATCTGCTTCAGAGATTTGCCAGACAGGTCGATATCCTAGTCGAAGTTGAGCAGACACAACATTGTGCCTGCAAACCATAAGTCCATGACAACGATACTTTGGATGAGATAGACGAAAGTGGTCGTAGTGTTGGATGGACACACTGAGTCCACTGAGCGTTCCTGCGATAGAGTGTAGGGAGAAAAGCCGCTGAATGTATTTTCTTTTCTATGTAGCAGAGGAGGGAAGATGCAGCATTATAAGGTGAAGGCAGTACATTGGCATTTTGTGCAAGGAGGTCAGTAGTGTCATTGGCTGCAATTTCGACATGTGAAGGAATGCACAAAAACTTTATGATGCAAGAATTTTTATGAGCTGAGACTAAGTGGCATAAGATTTGTTGAACCGAGCATGTGGGTTTTGGAGACGAGATAGCATGAAGGGCAGACTGAGAGTCACACATAACTATACCATTCAGTCTTCGCTGAGAAAGGAAACTAACCACGTGCAGGAGTCCCTGTAGCTCACAGTGGGTAGAGCTAGACGAGTTCGGTAGTCTGCGGCCAACTCAGCTTCCCTCCGGTGGGTCCCCATCGGGTGAGTAGATGGTGCATCCCGTGTTCCCATCTGCCTTGCAGGGAACCGTAGACATAGAGATGTGCATGGCAGGAATTGAGGAAGACACTCTTGCAATGGTCTCCAGAGCTAGTTGTTTCTGGAGGAGTGGAAGGTCTTCCTTGGATGTAGGAGTAAAGGAGACTACAGGATGAGGAATCCTCCAGGGAGGTGGGCCGTGGTCAACTTCTGTCATAAAAACATTAATATTGTCTTTGTAGGATGGAACAGACTGTATTAACAAGGGTGCGAATGCCAGGCCAAAGTGGGGGTCGAGACGCAACGGGGTCAAGTGAAGTTCTGTTCTAATGACACGAGAATAATGAGGGGCAAGATGGGGAGTGTGAAGGCATTTGACGCTGAAGTAGGATATATTGGCATATATTCCCTCAATAAGGGGGACAGATTGATTACAGTTTGCATGTTGACTATTGTGGTGGAAATAGGACAGCCCAGGGTGTATCTCATTACTATGTTCTGAAATTTTTCAGTGGGTTCTAATGATGGTCTTAAAGGAGTTGACTGAGAGCAGGGGAGAGGTAATTGACAACTGATCGTACGAATACAATATAGATAGTTCTGGCCGCAGTGATAGAGATTCCAGCAACATTGTTGGTGAGCCAATTGAGGGGAATTAAGCGCTGCTGCAGCCAATCTAGGAGGTTTCAGACGATGGGATGAACACGTTGTCATACAGGCAGGGCTAGAGTAATCCATACAGGATCACCCAAGTATAGGTACTACATGCACAGGGGTATGACATTATTTCCTACAGTGAATTCTGGAAGAGTTCTTGGATTGCGGGTAGAAAAGACTCTGCTCTTTTCTGGGGAGAGAATGAGGTCACAGATGGAAGATGACACATAGAATGACTGAAGGATGCGTTGAAGATCTTCTCTGTAACAGGTAACAGTAGTTCCTGGAATGTCAAGAAGAAGAGAGAGTAGGCGGTGTATAAGGACATTAAAGAGAAACAGGCTTAGAACACTACCTTGCGATGTGCTGAGTTTGAAGTCCTTGTAAGAGCTATACGCACCCTTAAAAAGGACACCAGAGGTTCTGTTATGGAGGTAACCCCGTATCCATCTCAAGAGGATTCCTTGGACACCGAATTCCACCAGCTGATCAAGGATGATCTCTCTCTTTGCAACATCAAAAGCACTTTTAAAATCGATGAATGCTACAACGTTGGTTGGGGAGAGGCAGGTAAAGAGGTATATTAGACAATGGTGTGCGCTTCTTTGTGGCAGAGTTTGTCCTCCAGCCAAAACACGAGACGGATAAGGAAGATGCATTCGAGCACCTTGCTGAAGCAGGAAGTGAGGGAAATGGGTCTGAACAAATGTTGAACTTCTGTGTATGGCTCAAATGGATGTTCTCACATTGGCCTCACAACTGCCACATGAAAACAACCCACTGAAGGTAGAACACCCTAAGCTAACTGATCTCCTTTTACATTAATGCCAGCCAAGTACCACAGTCAGAGTACTCTACCACATACACTTCATCCAATACCATACTTAGAACACCCTGTCTGAGTGATCTCCCACCACACTGACCAAAACCATATACCACAGAATTCAAAAGATATGAATATAGTAGATTTAGGGCATGCCCACCTGAATCAGGCTCATAGTCATATATGGCTGTTTTGGCCATTCCTTTCATGAGTGAGCACTTAAAGAGAATGGGAAACAAAAATTATAACATACTTTTACTTGAAATGCCAGTGAAAATATTACTATGCTGAGATATTATTTTAGTGTTTTTTGTTTTGAAATATGAATTGTAGAACAAAACCAGATTTACCAAATATTCTTTCATTGTTTTAAATTTCATTAAAATTTGATCATATTTTTTTTACACAAATATATATAATTTAGGTAATTTTACTAAGACACAAGAAAGTTTTCATTATAACAGATAGCAGATGGTTGAAGTATAGAAGTAACTGGTAACGCCATTATGGGAAGCACCTTCACCCTACCAATTGTACCTGATAGCTTTCCCTATCTTGTGTGGTGATATTACTAAAAAGGAGAGCAGGCATATAAATACTTGACAGTATTTAGGTAAATATATTAAAACTCTTCATACTGTGTTTCAAAATGTTAAGCACAGCATGTGTATTAATACTTTTTCTATTTTTTACTTCATCCGTGTACATCAGGTACAGCATGCTATCTAACCATCCTCCACCTACCACACTTTCCCCAAGGTCATAGACACCCCAGCAAATTGCCAAGCTCCCATCATGCATAATTCAGCCATCTAGCACATACAGAGCTCCCCAGCCACCTAACCTCTTTCTGCCTACTTACTTAACTAACTAATGAAAGTGTAGCATTCCAGTTGCCACCCTTCTCCCATCACACTAATCCCTGCAGGCCAATTGCTCTCCTTCCAGCACACCAACCCTTACCAGCTATCATAATTAGAGTACACTACACTGCAGTGTCCACAAAAAAACTTATCTGCTTCCCAAAACATTTTCAAAAGTGGTCACACTTGCATTTTATTACTTTTTCTTCTATCATTTGGCCTTTATTACCATCAAAAGACATATGGGTATGGAAGTGGCAGGGTTCCTTAAGTGTTCTACATGAATATTTTTGGTTCTTTGGGTCATGATCTAAATGAGGCAAAGTACTAATGAGATGTTGCTGGAAGCAGCTGCCTGATCTTGCCCTCTGAGCACCCAGTGCACCTAGAAATCTCACGCATACCCACATTTTTTTGCTTCCAGGTGAGAATTAAGGCTTTCTCCTCCTTATAAAGGTAAGAGCCAACCATCTTGAAGCACAGTACAGGTAGAAGAAATACAGTGCCCAGAAGTGAAATTCCCAAAATGAAGTGGCAGCCAAGAAGAGTAAAGAAAGAACATCATTCCTTGAAGATTGCTTGAGGTACAGCGAGGCAGGTTGCTGGTGCTCGTACCGTTAGAAAAACTAGTCTCAGTGACCAGATGTATGAGGATTTCACACTGAGAGCATTATATGCTTGTACCCACAATAAACCTTAAACATGTATTGCCCATGAAATTATATGGTGGGGAAGGCATTGTTTTTTGCAGACACTGTAAATGCTCTCTGTCCACTACAGGAGTGTGAAGTTGATGGTGAGGTGTTTCGTGTGATTGTGGTGCCGTCAGCACTGCGGCAAGATCCCTACTACATAGAGATCTACATCATGTGGATGTACTTGCTCGTCATGTACCTTGTGCCATTCCTCAGCCTCATGATCTTCAATTTTTTCATCTACAGGGAGGTGGGTTGTCCATTATGCTCAAGAATACATTAAATATCATTTCATGTACTTTACTCTTTCACCAGGTGATATGTTACTGTACCTGTTTTTTCTCACCGTAGGCTGTGGGCTTTTGAATTAAATGTGTGTAGAAACTGATGTGAACAGTACAGTGTTGAATTACACAGCATTGTATATTAAAACTGAGCTTTATTAGACTGACAGAAAGTAGAACCAACAGTCACAGTTCAGCAGAGAAATAATTTGCAGCCTTTTCTTAACTTAATGATAGTATGCATAATCTCCTTTGGAGATAATCACCGACTACTATTGTGCTGTTTACTGGACTAACACTACTTTGACATGTATGTTCTGATGCTGGCTGCAAAACTGACTCTAGTTGCTGTCACTCCTCCCCTTTACATACCCTCTTTCCCAAGAAAGGGGTCTAAGAAAGATTCAGAAGATAGTCACAAAAGATGATGCAATTGTACTTGCCTTTCAAGCATAGCAACAACACCAGCAAAAGCCAACAAACAAGATGCCAGAAACCATGACATTGATGCCCACACTCCATGAACTGGCATTCAATCAACATTGGGTTTAACTCTGGCCTATTAAGATATTTATTTACCTGAGAAATTAGTCAGTATAGATTTTACAAGTATTATTTATTTTACATAACACCTAACAAGGCAAAGGAATTGACACAAGCAGTATACCATCTCTCCCTGATGAAATCTCTCAGATCCTAAGGCTGTTGTTGTTGATAGTAAACTCATCTACTGCTGTTGCCTTCCTGGTCTAAAAAACTATCCATCTTGGCCTCCTGTATATTGATCTCCCCTACTGGAGATGGTCTGAATCCTCCTCAGAATCACTATCTATCTTCCCTTTTGTCCATGGTACTGTTACAACTCATCCTGCATCCGAAAATAAATTAAGGAAGATTTGATATCATTCTACCCTCTCATAACCTTCCCAAAATCTTCGGTTTCCTACACATGGTCATATCAGCTGGGCAGAACTACTGGTCATAAAGTGCAGTATTGTGTGTGTGTGGTGTAGCGGTTAGCATTCCTGACCGTGATGCATTCACGGGCCGCCCAGGGTTGAACGCATAGGTTCGAATCCTGGTTGCAGCAGTTGGTCCACAGTCACCCCAGCTGTTCATCCACTCCTAAGGGTTGGTCGATAAAATAGGTACCTGGCTCAGGCTAGGGGAGAAAGAATACTTCCCACGTATTCCCTGCGTGTCGTAAAAGGCGACTAAAAGGGGAGGGAGCGGGGGGCTG
>JAYMFT010415131.1:0-17981 GCA_038088735.1 Panulirus argus | reverse complement strand
TGCATATGTGTGCATGTATGTATATATGTGTGTATGCAGGGGGATGGGTTTTTCTTCGTCTGTTTCCTAGCGCTACCTCGCTTCTAAGATAAATATAAACTCAACAGATTTTGTGAAATGCTCTGTTTACATATGCAACATTGCAAAAAGCAAGTTGTATTTAGAGTATTCCCTAGAGAGTCATAAATGATCATAAATTAAAAAAAGATAAAGGACATTCAGGTTAAAAAATAAAGATTAGCCACGAATATAAGCCTTCATATATGTAGCAGCATCTCTGAATGATTTGCACATAGTAAGTTAATTATTTTTTCATATATATTCACCATTTTCTGCATTATTAAGGCCTCATTTGCTCGCATCCACTCCCTAGTTGTCATGCATAAGCATCAAAAGCAAAGCCCCTTATCTATCATCACATCCCCCAGTCCTTTTCATCGTTTCCCCCAACTGTTTCATATGCCCTGGTTCAGCCCACTGACAGCATTTCATCCCCATTTCCCATGTTATTGAGGCCTCATTCACTCACATCCACTCCCTAGATGTCATGGGTAATGCACTAAAACCAGAGACCCTGATCTTCCATCAGGTCCCACAGACCTCTTCATAGTTTCCCCCAACTGCTTCATACGTCCTAGTTCAGCCCACTGACTGCAAGTTGTACCCAGTAAACCACATCTCGTAAATTCGCTCTATGCCTTGCACCCTCCAGCCTGTTCTGGCCCAGAGCCTTCAAATCATCTCTCACTCCATCCTTCCTCCTCCTCCTTGGTATCCCCAATTTCCAAGTTCCTTCCAGTTCTGACATGTATACCCTCTTAGTCTTCCTTTCCTTACTCATCCTCTCCATATGTCCAAATCATTTCAGCACATCCTCTTCACTTCTCTTACACATACTCATCTTACTTCCACACCTCTCTCTTACCCTATCATTTATAATTTCATCAACCCTCATTACACCACATATTGTCCTCAAACATTCATTACCAATACATTCACCCTATCCTTTACATTTCTGTCCAAGGCCCACACTTTGCATCCACAGAGTACCAGCAAGCTTACTATACCATCAAGCACACCCATCTTTATACTTAAAGGTGGTTACCTCTCTTTTCACACAATCCTCAATGAGCCCAAGGTCTTTGCTCACTTACCTATCTTATGACTCACTTCAGCTCTCAGAGTTAATGAATATATGTGTTTTTATTATTTGAGCTTTATAAAACATATAAGTAATAAAAAATATGTGCCATGTAATTCAAAACTTCCAAACGATGTCACACTGAGACTCACCATAAAATATTTGATCTCATCAAAATTTGCTCAGATTCACCATTTTCGAAACTAATGAATACAGGACTCACCAAAAAAATACTATAAGTATTATTGGTGTTACCACTCACTATCAACAACTGCAGTTTCAGAAAAGACGAATTTGACAAATACAAGCAGAAATAATGTGAAAACATAAAAGCACCAGCAACAGTAATTTAGTAAACGAGAAATATGTAGCTTGTTGATGATATTTAAAAGTGTAAGAGCAGGCAGCATGAACCTGCCAATAATTACAGTAGCAGTCAGATGCACATCCCAAATATTTTTCTATATATATTTTGAAATAAGAAAAAGTTATAAAACAAAATGGAAATCATGTACTCTTCATTAATTTATTTTCATTTCTTTATTTATAATTACCCCAGGACCAATTTCTATGAAACAGTCCTGGTGTTACCTACGATGTTTCTAAAGGCTCCTGCAGCCCAAAACTGCGCTACTTCCAATAGCAGGGAAATGAAGACTCCTTTGGAGTATGAATTTCTTTGACAAGATTATACACCCATCGACACAGCCTTGCCAAAGGTGACTTTTCACTCTCAGCGCAACCTCGAGTCTAGTGATGGCCTATTCATTCACTAATCATCATTCATTCATTCCTGTGCTCATGGGGTGAATCAAATGAATATAGATATGGACTTCTGAGAGAACTAATTTTCCCGACCAGTGGCAAAACCCTGAAACAACACAAATTGTTTAATTCATAAAATACAAGGCAGTACAGATTCTGGATCTTTGGGGGGGGAAAAAAAAAAAAAAAAAAAGTTAAAAAATTACTAATGATTCCTATTTTAATTTTGTCGTTATATTTCATATCATCAAAAAATTAAATGCTTAATCTGTCATACATGTTTTGGAGAATTTAAAGAGCACTCTTCATTTTCTACTCACATGAGAAATCTAAATGTTAAAAAATTACCTGTTTCTCAAAGCACATACTGAAATTCCTGAAAATAAAAATCAAAGCTGAGGAGATGCCAATACTATATACATTCTACATACATTTTTATATGTGTATGTGTGACTGTATCTGTCAACCGAAATCAAGACAGGATTTTCAAATCATGATGAACTGTAAATTTATCATAGACACATATACTATCTAAATGAATAAAAAATTATAATAATAGGTCTACTGCAGCATTCTCACTAATCTTAATCTTTACACTACAAAGTTTACAAGTGAAGAAATGTAAGTTTTGAAAATTGAAATAACTCTCCAAGGTGTTAACCTGCTAGCATATGTTCTCAAGGATTACAAGGGTGAGGACCTTCCAACCCTCAGTGTTTTGTTTTAGGAAGCAGCAACCTTCACTATCCACTATCATGGCTACTTAGTCGTTTCTCACCACCCTTCGCCAATCAGCGTAGACCACCAGCCTGACATCATTGATATCCTCACTTTCAGCCTGTTAGAGCTCACAATTCAGAAATCACAAGCACCAACCAGATGGCAGTCACAGGAGTTACAGAGAAAGAGTTCTAATATAAAATGAGGGGAAGGCAAGACTGGATAAGAAAGTCAGAAAAAAATGCTCGTGGGACACAACCTCAGAGAGAAAAGTACTATGAATTTTTAAAACCTACATATCTCTCCTCTATGGTCTGGCACATAAGCATGAGACCATATCCATATGAAGGAGGAGGACTTAAAGGAAAACCTTCAGAAAACACAAAACTCACATGCAAAACTGATTATCTTCAGTGGTGATTCAGAGACACAATGGGATTTAACTCTCCCGAAAAAAGAGTATGAGACCATATCCACATAAAGGAGGATTAAAAAAAAACTTTCTGCAAACATAAAACTCAAAAGGAAAAATAAATATCTCCAGTGGTGATTCAGAAACATGATGGAATTTAACTTTCACAAAAGTGGAGTTCCCAGGGCCACACAGGTTAGATCAACAATGTCTAAACTGTGGTACCATCTGACAAAAATGGAAGACAAATGCTTAAGAACCCTTTTCTTCGTTTCCTCCAGTGATGAGTTTCTGAGGATCTCACATCATGTGTTCTAGTGTACAGCCCCAGCTGAGCCAATAAAGTGGGTTTCTTAATCCACTCTGAGATATTCCTTAGCCAAAGAGGCTTTACAGTTGTATGGTCCTCAAGAAAATGGTTCCCTCATTAATCTCTGGTGAAGTTCAAAAGATCTCAAAGATATTTACCTGAGCAAAAGGCATGAGGTTTTCTTGATGAAGTCTTCTAAAGGTGAATTACAATAATGCTATATTCACAATTATGATTTATTTTAAGCTATATGAGATTTTCTGGATATAGTGTGAAATTCACCAACTCATTAACTCTTCACTGTGCATGACAACACACTCTCAATCAACACTCTCCCTTACAACTCACTAAGTATACTCAAAAGTCTTCTACCACAGTAATTCAAACATTTCCTTTTGTACCCCATATGCCTGTGTAGTGCATTCTGTCAGTCCTCAAGCACCTTATTTCAACCATACATACATCAAAAATCCTAACTAACCAATCAACAACAGTGTTTCTCCCTTTCTTGAGAAATTCAACAGTAATCTTAACCATTACAGCTACTTTGCCACACCTCATCTTACCAAAGGCATTCATTATCTCTTCTCATTTTCCCAAACCATTCACTATAACTCTCATTCAATATGCCTTGGACTTTCACAGAGCATTCAATAAAGTACCCATACAAGATTGCTACAGATAATTAGAGTTCATGGGACAACAGACTGAATCTGTGCATAGACTCTGGATCGGCTTTCTCATTTGAAACAAAGAGCAACATTAAATGGGGAAGAATTCCACTGGCTTCACATGTCTAGTGGAATTCCACAAGGATCAGTCCTAGAACATCAAAGACCTAAACAGGACTCACAGTAAAATCTCAAGATTTGCTAATACCACAAAATTAGAAAACAGCAAACTCAAAGAAAGAACTGACAGGGACATGGCAAAAGGATTTAAAACAATACAAATTCAAAGTTATGCACTCTAGAGCCAAAAAATATAAATAATGAGGGCAAAATGCTTAAGAAACCACTAATAATTTAAGAAAAGGACCTTGGAGTGATTCAGTAATGACATTTAATATAGTAAACAATGCCTAGCTGCATACAATAAAGCCAATATGATGATCATTTTCACAAATAGAAATACAAAATAGAAAACAAAATATATTTACCCATCCTTTACAATACCAGACACCATTTGGAATAAGCTGTTCAATTCTGGTCAACAAACCTGTCAATTCTGGTCACCAAACCTGATCAAAGTGAAGAGAAACTCGACCAAATTCTTGTAAGAGCATCCAATCTAATCCCTTCACTCAGAAATAAACCTTATGAGGAAAGACTCAAAGACCTACTCATCATCTCTAAAACAGCACAAACTTCAAGATCTGATAGAAGTATTCAAAATACTAAATAACTCTGACAACATATCATAAGAAAATTACTTTAGAATAACATTCAATGACAAACAATAACGATAATGAGATAATAGGAAAGATGTGTAATAACACTAAGGGCAAAGGTTTCTTCACATATATTGAGATGAAACACTGAGATAAACTGCCTTCCAAGGTAATAAAAGACAAAACTATAAATAAATTCCAATCATGGCTTTGTAAATACTTCCCTGATATCTGTTATCAATGAAAAATCTAATTTACCAACAATTAGGTCTGTTTCTAAGAATCCAACCACAAAGTAAATGTCATCATACTGACAAAGAACTTTTTCCAGTCAACACGTTCCTAAACAATTTCCAGCGCAGCATCTTCCCCTACACTATATGGTATTCTTTCTCATCTCATCTCAGTTAAACCAGGAGCAGAGATGGATTGGATGGTGCCTTCAGCTTTGATATCCAATTTCTACCACTATTCTTAAACCACCAAAACAGATAATCCCATCTTGGGCCATAAGTTCTCCTGTTAACTGTCCTTCTGATGTGCTCCAGTGTGCTTCCTAAACACCCCTTTGCCAACTTATCACGTAATTCATTCAACAAAGAAATGGGTCCTGAGATGAACATAAATAAATACACAAAGTCATTCAAAATACTCACTCCTTATTACCTATTCCCCCTCACTTATGCCCCCCTTTACTCTCTTGCTCTCCTCACGTTATTCACCTCCAAAACATTTCCTTGTTCTTGAAATTTGCTGATACTCTCTCACATGCCATATTTTTTAGCCTCTGCAACTTCCTCTTGTACATCCAGCTCATTTGCACTCCTTGGCTGTATTCATATAAATATATGGTACATAAAATACTTCAGTATCCTAAAACACTGACAAGGCACTTATAAGTACACCATTCTCATAAATAAATAGTAAAATACAAAATTAAAAGAGATGGAAAAAGCTGGCCTGGTAACAGCACATGTGATAGCACATGATCCTAGATAACTGAAATCTAACAGCAGGAAATGGGTAGGGTGATGATGACAGCCTGTAGGGCAAGGGCAGGTCCAAAACAAGTGAACCACCATAGTCATGATCAAATTATTATTAGATGAGTGAAGGCTTGCACTTTTTCACAAGAAAATCTGAAGGTGGGATGGTCCTGTTTGATATACTGCTAGAGACATGCTTGCAGGACAGACCGCAGAAAGAAAATGTAAAAAGAATATCTCTACTACACATACACTTCATAGACCCTAAGACTAGCAAAATCATATTTCATGACATTTTTCAAATAAATAGTTCAACACATTAAAAATGATTCCAAGTTAAAGGGACTTAAATATATATTACAGAATGGGCACTTATGCTTCCCTCAGTCTGGAAATTTGTCTACGTTAAATCAATTCATAAACACAAAATGAGCATGAGCTAATCTAATAATACCACACAGAGTACTCATTTTCTATTATTACAATGCCATAGCAAATTTAATGTAATTGTAAGTAGACTTTCTTGGTAACTCACTAGTCCTACAGTGATAAAATACTGAACTAAAAAATTTTAGGTCAATACATCCTTATTTTATACATAAATAACCTTAAATGACTAAAGCTCTTTGAAGTGTTTTACATGATGATCACTTCATTTAAACAAATATTGTTTCTTATTCATTCTTCTGAGCAGCTTCCTGTCGTTCACGGACATCAATGGCTCCAAGGCCAAGTGCTGCATAATATCCTTGCATGAGGGCTAAAATTGATTTCAATGCTCCAACAGGCAGCAGACCATAAGATAATGCACGCCAAAGACCAACACCTGCTATCATAGGGCCTTCTGTAAAGTGAAGTAGGTAAAGTGACGAATAGAAGAGCTCATTTCCTGCACACATGACAAATAGGACTGGGCGAGATGAGTAATATACACGTAGAATGGGGTTCTCATTTGCTTCCTGACCTTTGTGGCTAGAGCGGCCTGCCATCAAACTCCTGTAAGTAGACCATAAGTTAAGCAGAGCTGCTTCTTTAACAATATTATTAAATATGATACCTCTAACTAACAAAAACAATTCATTCTACACTACATATACTGATGTGACAATTAAGGAAATAAAAGAGAAAAAAAGAGCAACCAAAGTTACAAGCTACACTATGTTAAAAATAGTTCCAGCAAAATCAATTTTCTTATAATGCTACACCAGTGTCAACTTGCTTCCTACTAAAACTATCAGAATACAATAAATAATAATCCCTGACGACTTACATAAATATCTTCAGAGTAACTACATCATGTCAATGGTGAAGTATGTAATTATTTTCTCTATGACAGCCTGGTCAAAATTTATCAGCATAAATTTCTCCATGACACCTGCACTCTCACAAAATTTCTTATAACTATATACATTTGCTACCCTTAAATCTATTCTTGCCTGCTGTTCTTATGACTGATGTCATATGCACTAATTCTTCCTACAAACACTCTATCAACTCCTTTTTCCCACTTCAAGGTTCAGTTTACAGGGAGTCCTTGTAGAATGACAGGGTTATGCTCACACTGATCAGCCATCATAGCAAAATGTTGCTGAATGAGAACTGAAGCTGAAACCCAGCTATAAGTGGGGTTACATTACAGAACAAAAATTTCCTCAGTCTAATTCTCATGTAGGGACTATGCCCAAAACAGCTTTATATCAATATAACATAAAAATTAGACTCTCAGATTCAGCAAGTTGCCATTTCACTGATAAATCAGGCATCAATCAATTATTCTTATTTGAGGATGCTGGTAATTAGGAACTGAGGCAAGTACTGGTGAAGTGGGATGGGGTGCACTGATGCTTTGTCAAGTCTTCCAAAGCAAGTTCATCCATTTCAGTATGTGATAGCCATTTTTGTTGATGTATTTGGCCATTACACTTCCTATTTCAACATTTTCTAGTTAAGCAGAATATATCTTCCCAAACTTTCATGTATTATTATCAAAAGCTCTTCAGAGTGAACAACACAACAATAATAATAAGCTTTAAAAAACAAAATTAAGTTTGGTAAAAGACTCCTTGCCTGATTCAACAATACTTAAGAAATATGGTACATATCCACCTCACTTATGAGATAAGGATGAGAAGCCATGTTCGCTGGGTACTGATGGGATGTACAAAATTTTGTTTCTTAGGTATTCATGGGTCAGATGAAGATCTTTGTTCTTCATTTAGCTTTAGTCATATAATTCTTTTTACTGTTCCTTTGTCATTCAAGAATAGAAAGATGTCATATAAACAAAACTAAGTTAGGTATATAGCTCCTTATCTGAGCCATCAATAAATAAGTAACAAGGTACTAAATCACCGTATGTGACCCTGATCTCACATGTAAAGTCTGGGGCAATGTTCTTCAGGTACCACTGGGCCAAGCATGGAACCTTGTTTCTTAAGTACTGATGATTCAGGTGAGAAGTGTTGCTGCTAATTTAGTTTTGTTTATATAACTCATTCTACTGTTCTTGTGTAAGTCTAGGACAATGTGAGGTCAAGGTCAGAGACAATGTTTCTAAGGTGCAGAACCTTGTACCTTAGGTATTGTTGGGTATGGAGAAGAGACTTTTTCCAGATTTAATTATCTCTGCCTAACTTTTTTTTTTAACTGTTCTTGTGCAACTCCCCTTGAAGGAATCTTGGAAAATACATGAAAGCTTGGGAAGATGTTCTTACATTTTTTCTGAGACATATAATCATTTTGTCTATTCCAGAGTTATTCACAAGGGATCAACATTGCTTCAGCAATGTGTAGTTACAAGCTTACAAAAGAATACAAAGGAATTCAAATAGCAATAGACCACTTGGTCCCTTCGAGGATATTTAAGAGTGTAAGAGATGTGAAAATCCTAGATCAATGTGGTAAGACTAGAAATAAGCACATATTTAAAACAGAAAATTATTATAAACTTTTCATGTACTAAAGGAGGCACAACTAGGCAGGGGGAGTCTGGCAGGTGGGGTGTATCAGGTGGGGTGTGGCAAGTGGTGTTGGTAGTTAGGGTCTGGCAGGTGGAGTTTGGCAGTTGGGGTCTGGCAGGTGGAGTCTGGCACAAAGGAATGCAAATAGCAACAGACCACTTGGTCTCTTCAAGGCTATTTAAGATAATGTAAGAGATGTGAAAATCCTAGATCAGTGTAGTAAGACTAGAAATATGTACATATTTAAAACAGAAAATTATCATAAACTTTTCATGTACTAAAGGAGGCGCAAATAGTCAGTCATGGATTTGAAGCAAAATATTTATCAAGTCTATGCATAAATGTACCTATGGTACTACTTTCAACCACTTTTATTGGTAAATCATTTTGTATGTTATAAATCTTGTTGAAGAATAAGTACGTTGCCTCATTCGAGGTAAAACATTGCAAGCGAGTTTTTGACCACTACACTAGTGAAGTCAGATGAATCTATCAAGATGGAGATGCATGAATGACTTGTAAAGAGTAAGGATAATTTCCTGGGACGTAAATTAAACAGTCCCTACCTATGAATCCAACAATATTTTTGCCATTTCAACTGCTTTTGTGCACTTTTTACTTGGCTTTAGATCACCAAGGATTATTAAACCTAAGCCTTTTCCTCATTTATCTTTTGCAGCTCAACAGAATTCATACTGTAGCAAGCCTTTTCAATTTTACTACCAACATATAAAACTTTGCACTTATTGATACTAAGATTCATTTACTACCAGTGAGCCCAGTCCATCATTTTGTCTATGTCCATTTGAAGCTGCAGATGTTCAATTTCTGTTGCAGCTTTACTTCCCAACTTAGTATTGTCTGCAAATTTCATTGTCTTACTATGCAGACCATTATCAGTATCATTACTATACTAGTAAAAGAGAACCAGAACTAAGAATGATTTTTGTTGTACAACATCTGTTATGTTTAACCACTATGAGGCATGACTATTGACTGCAATTTTTTGTTTGTGGCTGATCAACCAATTTCCTATCCACCAAAGTACAGTCTTATATATACCATGCGACTTAACTTTAGTTAGTAACCTCTGATGAGGAACTTCATGAAATGCTTTTTGAAAATCTTGGAAGATGACAACAAATGCTTTACTTTCACCTTCATAATGACTATATCATTACAGAAATCAAGCAAATTTATCAAACCTGAATGATCTTATTGAAAACCATGCTGAGAGTCATTTATTAAGTGGTCATCATTGAAATGGTTTACAATCATTTCCTGAATGATGGTTTTCATAAGTTTACCAATGATAGATCTTAAGCTCATTAGTCGTAATTTCTGGGCAGATTTATCAACTTTTTTTGAAAATGGGTGTTACATTACCTTCTCATGTCTTTCCCAATAACTATGACCTGGCTCATTTCAAAAGACAAGTCTTTCACTTTCTCAGAAATCCGTAAATGCTTTCCCTGTCTTCTTCTTATTCTAATTCATTCTTGTCGTGAATAGGTTCAACTAACTGTATTAACGCCCTATCATGCAGATCTAGGTAAAGTCCATGCCCAGAGATTAGAAAGGGATTCTCCCCACTTAACTAATGGTATGTGGAAATCTCCAATTACTGAATTGTTTTCACATCCAATTTCTGCTATCTGATCTTAAAGTCTCTTGTTTACCTTTGGTATCTGTGCTGTGGGCCTATTAAATAATCTTACTGCTATTTTGTTTTGAAACTTAACTTTAAAATGAAGTCAAGTTAATCAACAACATAACATTTTTCAGCAAAGGATTTAGATAAGCTTTAAAAAAGAGCAAGACATCAAGACATCTCCCCTATCACTGTTAAATATAGTGTACCCAGGAATGACGTATTTGGTGAGGAAATCTCTGTTTCTAATAACAAGCCAATATTACGAAATACCTTTCATATTGTAATTTCTTTCCAATACAGATGTCTCTGACTATGAAATTTGTTTACATATAATCCATGGTTAACAGTGAAAATTCTAATACATGACAGAGACTGTTTTCACTGGTATGTATATCAGCAGCAGCAGCTGTGGGAAGCCTGTCTACTTGAACATAGTCTGTAGCCTCGACTTGAACCGTCCTATCCTGTTTGCAAACTACCTTGTTCCCTGCTTCCACCTGGGAATTGATCTCATGCTGGTCTATTCTTCCTTTTCCCCAACCTGTCTCGTTCCCAAAATATAATTTTTAAAATTTGTAACTGTTATAATGATCTTTTTGTATTTCCTAGTTCATTTTAACACTTTTTGGGAGATATTACAGAATCATTCTGATAAGGCAGTTCTTATATGTTGTTCTGATGATAGTTTCATGGTCAGTTTCATTTAATTTCTACAATGGCAACCACCACTGTAGCAACACCAAGCACTGCCAGAGTAAACTCACCAGGAAATTATTTGTAACATAATAGGTAAAAACCAAAAAGTCAGAATCATAAAAGTCTCCCACAGAAATGCTAAAGTGAACCAGGAAATGCAAGACGTTAATAATGTCAGAAATATGAAAAACACCTTAAAGACAAAACAGGAAAATGCTTATTACTAAAATGGCGCTGATCAACAAAAGTTGCGTGGAAGAGAAAATCTTTACATCTCCCAGTAAAATTTTTAAACATCTTCCTAAGCTTTCATCTATTTTTCAAGACCAACATCTAAAGAACCAATACCTAAAGAGTAGGGATTTACAAATGATCAAGCAGCACCACAGGAATATGGTTTCTAGCTATCTATCTATTTATCTATTCATAACTCTTATACCTATTCCCTCCTGGAACTACCTCCAGGAAGTGGCCATGGCAAAAGAGTCTCCATAACCAGTGAACTCCAGTGCTGCTTCTTAGTCTTAAGCACCACACCCTTAACAAGCCACTGGTAGAAGGCAATTTACATGAGAGATCAGGATCAGAAAGGCCATGTTCCCAAGATACTGATAGGTCAACCAAGCAACCTTGTCTCGCAGACACTGGAGAGTTTGGTGTACAACCTTGTCTTTCAGGCACTGGTGGACCAGTAACTTCGCTCCTTGGGTGCTGATGGCTTGTGTGAGTAGCCTTGCTCCTCAGTTAGATTTTGATCATGTAACTTAGTGCTACTTTTGTTGTCTCCCAAAAACTCCTCGGTTAGATTTTGATTATGTAACTTTGTGCGGCTGTGGTTATCTCCCAAACAGGCATCTTGAAAAACTGATGAAAGCTTATGGAAAAGTTCCCCATTTTTTATGACATCCAAATTAAATAAACTTCTAAAATGGTGACCACCATTGTAAAGATACAAAAGTTCTCACAACAACCTGTAGCACTCTACAATCACCCTGCACAGTACCATTCATACTGAAAACTACAGCCATTCCAGTTACTACTATTCATACGTATACTTTATCTGTAATTTTAAATGCCTCAGATGAATAAATTTTCAATGTTTTGTTTCTAAAATGTCTCCAGTGGTAATACTGTGTCTGGAGGATTAGGTCTGCAGTAATCTCACTCTATATGAGTTTTTTCTGGAAATGCAATCCATCTATAGCAAGAAAAGCCAGTAAATATTGCAGAGGAAAATTCACACAATATCCCATCAACATACGTATGGAGGTGAAGCCAGTGGCATGATATATCGATCGTCATGGAGAGCTGGAACAGGAACATGTACTGTGGGTAGAAGTGGCTCAGTGTCACCAGCAAGCACATTGTTCCACATCTATCTGTAAGCTGGTCCAACATTGCCCCAAATTTTGTTCCTGAAAAAGTGAAACATTAAAATTAAGGACTAAAGTATAGTGAAATACAAAAATGTACATTTTGAAAGATAGACTGGACACTCAAGGATTGGCTGTTGTGAAGCCAACTCTTTTCTTTGATGGCTAAGCTATGAGATTCTCTTCCTTCTTAGGTTTTCCCATCTTTATATAACCTTCCTTCCTTTAAAAACTAAATCTACAAACACTTGCAGAGCCCTATTAAATTTCTATTTTCTTTTTCTTTAACTTTTTTCTTTCATCCATAATGGCCATGATAGGGGCCTGTTATTTGCCTGAGCCATATCAGTCACATTACACATAAAAAATAAAAATAAATAAAATTATGATAAATAAAGCCTCATAAACATCTGTGAGAATGAGGATTCATTCCCTCCAATCATCATACAACCTAAGGCATATATGCTAACTTTATCAGATCTGACATCACAGTACAGAGTGAAGCAGCAGACTTATTGTAACTAGCCACTAACATTTTTTAATGACTGCTGACATTTGTGTCTCACACCTGTTACTGCCTGAAATCAAGAAATTTTTAGTGATGAAGAAAGAGAGGATGGAAAGGCAAGAAAAATAAATGGATGCTCATAAGCTTCTGCCCATGGTAATGTTTTTCATACTTTAAAATGTATATCTCTCAACTACAGACAGAATCCTGTAAGCACCTGAGAGTTGATCAATGTGAAGTGGGGGGGGATTATACAAAAATCCAAAGAACAGCATTAGAGAAAAGATTATCCTTAGTGACAATTTGCCTCCCACTCCAGATCATCCTCTTCTGAAGACGGTAAACCCAAAAGACACACAGGGAAGGTGAACAAGATCCAAATGGAGATGTCGCAAAAGCAAAGTGTTAGTCTCATGCCAAAAATCCTTTTTGTTAATCTCATCCGGTAAAACGTTCCTTTTAGAAAGTCCGGGTAAATGGTGTCTAGAGGAGGCCCAAGCTAAGAAAATGAACCAGCTTACTGATCCATCAAGTGATACCCTTGTTGGTTATAGATTAAAGCAGTGTACGCTAAAAACCCAATGATCTCCTCTGAAATTTTGAGAGATCAAGAATGTCTTTGAGAATTTTGACTGGAAAAAAAAAAAAAAAAAAAAAAAAAAATCTTGGTGAAGAGATTTTTCTAAGATTGTTCTATGTGAGAATCATTCTTAAATCTTCCCATCTTATTTCACCAAGAAATTTTGGATATGGAGTACCTTTCCTCTTAAAAGAGTAATCTTTTAACTTCAGTATATTCTATGTCTATTTATAACACAAATTTCACTATCTTTTCTTCCTAATCCTAGAAGTATACGTGCGGTTTTCATAAACATTTTTGGAGCCATTTGCTCATTAGGCTTAAAAGTGAAAGATCCAGGACCTTCAACAGTTCCTACTTAAGCTCAGATAAGGAAACCATATGTTTCTAGAGAAAAAAAAAATGGATCTCAATCTACTTCATATCAGGATCAAACAGTATGAATTACTGCAGTCTGTAAAGAACTGTTAATCCATTGACTATGGTATTTACTGTTCCCTCTAATATAAATTTTCAATAAATCTTTTTCTCTCATACTTGTCTGCTGTTTACCACGTTAACATCAGGAACAAATGAAGAAAAGCTACACTCACTCACATCCATTCTCTAGCAGTCATGTGAAATGCTCCAAAACCACAGCCCCCTCCCTATCCACAACCAGGCCCGACAGACTTTTCCATGGTCCCCCCCCCCCCCATTCACATGCCTTAGTTCAGTCCATTGGCAGCATGCTGACCCTGAGTACCATGCTGTTCCAATTAATCTTATCCCGTGTACACCTTTCAACCTTCTGCATGTTCAGGTCCTTATTGCCCATAATCCTTTATCACATCTTCCATCCATCTCTAACTTGTTCAACCCCTTTCTCCTTGTTCCCTCCATTTCTTTTTAACCTACCCTCAAACATTCTCTTTATATGTCCAGACTATATCAGCACACCCTCTTCAGCTCCCTCAACCACACTCTTCATATTCACTACATCTCTCTCTTACCCTTTTATTACTTGATAAAGCCACCTAATAAAACATATTGTCCTCAAACATTTCATTTCTAACACTTCCACATATATCAATACAGTAACACATTACTTACATGCATGGTGAAATTATAAAATGAACAAATGTTCAGGCTGCAACTCTGCCAGGCATAATATATATCCCTCACTATGCTAACATGTTATAATTCCCAATAATGTTTAATTATCTATATACATCTACTGACATTAAATATCTAAATCTAAATACATTATCTATGTGCATTTTGTTTGTGCTTCCGACAGTGCAAAAATCATGTACTACCCTCCACAACATTTTAATGGTTACTGAACAGCTTAGTTGAAAAAGTACAGGCAAAGGATATGGAAATAGTCTAAGATACCAAGAGTTGCTTCCTGACTCACCACTCAGCTATTTACTTGGGATTTTTAAGTGCCCAAGACTATATATGGCACCCTCACAGTCAACTGGCTGAGGCGTCCCATACCATATGCAGCACATCATTTGTCAATGGGTTAATGAAGCAATAATCAGGCTGTTTTCATTACAGTCATGAGAAAGACCAGAGTAAGTCTCAAAGCATACTGAGTCAGAGTTTTTTGGGATTCATCGTTATTTCTGCAATAGCAAGGTAGTTCCAGGAACAGTTGAAGAAAGGCCACATCTGCTCACATCCATTCTCTAGCTTCCATGTGTAATGCATCAAAACCACAGATCCCTATCCACATCCTGGTCACAAAGACCATTCCTAGGTTTACCCCAGACACTTCACATGCCCTAGTTCAATCCACTGATAGCATGTCAACACCAGTATACCACATTGTTCCAATTCAATCTATCCCTTGCATGCCTTTCACCCTCCTGCATGTTCAAGCCATGATCACTCAAAATCTTTTTCACTCTAGCCTTCCATCTCCAATTTGATCTCCCTGCTCTCCTCATTCCCTCCACTTCTGACACATACCCACTTTGCCAACCTTTCCTCATTCATTCTCTCCATATGTCCAAACCATTTCAGCACATCCTCTTCAGCTCTCTCAACCATGATCCTTTTTATTACCACACATCTCTCTTACCCTTTCATTTTTTACTTGATCAAGCCACTTCACACCACACGTTGTCCTCAAACATTTCTTTACCAACACATCCTCCCTCCTCCGTACAGCCTTATCCATAACCCATGCTTTGCATCCATATAATATTATTGGGACTACTGTACCATCAAACATACTTACTGTTGCCCTCCCAGATAATGTTCCCCTATTCCACACATTCCTCAAGCCTCCCAGAAGCTTTGGCTCTTCACACACCGTATTACTCACTTCCGCTACCCTGGTTCCATTTACTGCCATGTGTACATACTCCCAAGTACCTAAAACACTTCACTTCCTCCAAGTTTTCTCCAATCAAACTCACATCCCAACTAACCTGTCCTCCAACCCTGCTAAACCTAATAACTTAGATTTTCTACACATTTAGTTTCTAAGAAACTGGGAGTCCTGTTTAGATGTTGAAATTTCTTTTCCTCTAAACAGTCATTCCATTTGTACAAAGGATTGATCTGTCATTGTATGGAGTACTGCTCCCACATCTGGGGTGGTTGGTTCTAGCTCTGCATCCTATATTGACAGAGTTCAGTTGAAAGCAATCCAACTTATAAACACTCTCAGGCTAACTTCAAAACTTGACCCACCTGCCTTATGCTGCAACGATGGGTCACTTTCTCTCTTCTATAGGTATTGCTTTGGCTTTTGCTCCTGAAAGCTGGCCGCTTGTGTGTCCCCATCATCAGCTACACCACGCAATACCCAACAAGCTACCGCATCACATGATTACTGAGCTGCGGTTCGCATCTCAAGGTTGGGCTGTTTTCATAACTGTCTCTTTCCCTACACCTCTACCCTCTTATGTAATTCCCAACAACTATGACCTAGAAAATTTTAAAAGACAGGTTTTTCATTCCCACCAAAATTTGTAAATACTTTGCCTTGTCTCTTCTTTCCCCCTTACATTAACCTCTCTATATTTCAATTAAGGCCCAGCCTTGATGTAGACTTCTGTCTGAGGCTGGAGCCTTTAATAAAGAAAAAAAAAATTCATACATGCTTCCAAACTCAGTCACCAACTTCTGCAGTTTCTCACTCAAATCCACCACCAGTGCTGTATCATCAGCAAACAGCAACTGACTCACTTCCCAGTTTCAATCATCCCTCACTGACTGCACACTCACCCTTCTCTCCAGGACTCTTGCATCTATGTTCCTCACCACCCCATCTATAAACTAATTAAACAACCATAGTGACATCACACACCCCTGCCCCATACCAACCTTCACTTGGAACCATTCACTATCCTTTCTTCCTACTCATACTGATGCCTTACACTTTTGATAAAAACTTCTCACTGCTTTTAGCAGCTTTCCTCCCACAACATTTCTTCTTCTTTTTTTAAGACCTTCCACAAGGCATCTCTATCAACCCCATGTTTTTTTCCAGATCTATAAATCTTTAAAGTAAACACCTGATCCATGAATGCTCTACTACTTCTCAAACCACACTGCTCCTCCCCAGTCTGATGCTCTGGACATGCTTTCACTCTATCAATCACTACCATTCCATGCAACTCACCAAGTACACTCAACAAACTCATTCCTCTGTAGTTTGAACACTCACTTTTATACCCCCTGCCTTTATACAGTGGCACTATGCATGCATTCCACCTATTCTCAGGCACCTCTCCATTATCCATACATACAAAAATCCTTACCAACCGATCAACTACACAGGCACTCCCTTTCTTGATAAATTCAACAACAGTACCATCCACTTCAGCTGCCATGCTAAATTTCATCTTATAAAAGGCTTTCACCACCTCTTCTCTCTTCACCAAACCACTCTCCATGACTCTCTCACATTGCATACCAACCCAACCTAAACACCCGACATCTGCCACCTCATCAAACACATTCAACAGTTCTTTAAAATACTCACTCCATCTCCATCCCCTTTTACCCCTTCACCAAAGTTCCTATTTGTCCCCTTACTTTTTATGCATTATTAACATCCAACATTAGGTTGAATACTCTGCAAACACTGCACTGGAGATGCCCTCCATCTGTGAATTGGTAACGGTAAGGCACTAAAGGATAAGAATTGTCAATGAAGTTCACTAGTTAGGGAGACTCTATTGTCATGGTCACCCCCTTGAGGGAATTCCAGGTGGGAACAGGTGTCAAAGGCATAGATATATAGATAAACAGACAGACAGAACAATCAAAATCCCATGTATGTGAAGGGGAGGGGGATTTGGGAGGGATGGCAGAAGTAAAGGAGATACATGTTTCTTGAGACCAACCACAGCAATACTGGGGGATATATATATATATATATATATATATATATATATATAGGAGCAGGGGGCTGGAAATCCTCCCCTCCAGTTTCTGCTTTTCCAATAAAGGAACAGAGAAGGGGCCAAGTGAGGATTTTCCC
>JAYMFT010415121.1:0-17982 GCA_038088735.1 Panulirus argus | reverse complement strand
ATATATATATATATATATATATATATATATATATATATATATATATATATATATATATATATATATATATAATGCAACCTAACTCTGCACATCAACACATCCTTGAGCCAAATCTTGTTTTGGATCCACACGTCATTATCCATCCTACTCCATCCACTATCCATACCCCCTTTCATTCATGATCCACTCCCCTACACACTACCCCAAATTGTGATCCTCACCTTTCACACACCCAACCTTTAAACCCACTCCATAACACGTTTGATCATTCCACTCTTGATCGACACAGGTTGCTTATCTCCACCAGCAACACTCCCCTCTCTCCTGATCCACCTTCCTCCTGATCCACACCACACACCACAGTAACACAGTTTTGATGCTCAACACCACAATTTTGATGGACACCATTACAGTCGCGATTCAACTCCACATTATCTTAATACCACAATTATGATCCATATACTCGTATTTTGACCCACAGGCCGACCACACATGCTCCACAGCACCGCAGTCAATTCAGATCACAATCCGCTTTCGCTCCACAGCTCTACGCTCTTGATCCACACACAGCACTGTGATCCAAACACAGCACTCGCAATCTAAACGTTGTTCTGGTGATGCTAACATAGCACTCGAGATCCCAAACACAGCAATCGTAGTGCAAACAACCTACGACTGTAGCAGACCTCTCTCTCCCCGTACTGTAGAAACAGGTAGACAACATTCCCGTCCAACCATCTGTGAACATCAGATTAATGCTGTATATCAAAGTCCATTTCTTTTCCTATTTGTGTCAAGGCTATTTAACTTACGACCCCTTTTCACAGCTCCAAGAATTCATTAATGTATGTAATTTCTCTGTATATTTTCAGCCGTTGGCTTATAATTGTTATTATTATTATTATTATTATTATTATTATTATTATTATTATTCGTTATTTCATTTTTATCATTATCATAATTATTAATATATAATTATTATCATTATTATTATTATTATTATCACTTACTTTATTTTCATCATTATTACTATTATAATTCTTATTATTATTATCATTATTAGTATTAGTATTATTATCAATATCATTATCATTACTATTATTAATATTATAATCATTATCATTATCATTATTATTATTAATGAACCCATGACACAGCGAAATCCACACCCAACCAAGTCAGCCCCAAATGCGTCCAACTCCCAGCCAGGGTCAGCAGTACGAAGGCTGCAGGAGGTGGCGCCTTCCGCTCTCGGCACCACACAGCCACCCGGCCACCACACCCCCGCCAGACTCCTACGGCGACAGCCAAGTCCACGCCCTTAGAACAAACTCACGGTGACATCCAAGGCTACGCCTTCAGAACACACTTCGAGTATGGGAGCTGGGGAAGAGAGCGTGGGTCATGGCATTGGGAACAATTCTCACATGTGGATATAGGAATACCAACCACACGTCTTGACGACGGTGCGGTTCTTGAACATGATGGTACGATTCTTGAGCACAACGTTACTAACTCTGGCGATGACGACCACAAGGTCGTACCAATGTACCGTCGTACCGTGCTCAAGGATCGTACCGTCGTGCTCGAAGAGTTAACCCTACCCTCTTCAGCCTAATCCCAATACTCTCCCCGTCCAAACCACCCAATTAACGATAGTGCAGAGGGGTGGTGGCAGAAGAGGCGGGGGAAAGGGAGGCAAGCGATACGGGGCTGTGGGTAGAGGGGACCAAAAGGGGAGAGGCTGCGGCCCAAAATGTTTCCCGCTCAATGTTCCTCCCGACTGTTCCACCCAGCAACCCCGCAAGACAACTACCTCACCTTGTCTGCCTACCCCACTAACCCCGCAACACCTACCCACCTAAACAGAGAGAATGAAAAGCCGCTTGGATCAGTCTAACTACAAATCGTCCCCCCTCCCCCCCCAACCACTAAGAGAGAGAATTTTAAGATACTTGATCAATTTAGCCATTGATCTGTCTATTTATCTATCTATCTACCTAACCTTTCATTAATTTAATAAATATACCCACGTACATTAGGCGTCTAACGAATGCACTCACTCATGTACTTAAAACACCGACCAAGGCACATATCCACGCACTTAAGACACATACAAATGCATTCACCCAAATACTTAAAGTACCTACGAATGCACTTACCCACGTACTTAAGCCACCTGCCAATGCACTTACCCACGTACTTAAAATACCATTGCTACACTCACTCAGTCTGACCAGGATATAAAACTCCGATGTAATCATGCAAAGTAATTATCTCAAACACAAAAATGCGATGTAATCATCCCAAAACTCACATATACGATGTACTCATCCCCTCCAAAAAAAAAAATCCTACAAATGCGCTATAATCATCCCAAAAACATATAAATGTAATAATCCCCAAAGCATTCAAATGCAATGCAATCATCATCTAAAATAAAAAATGTTCTGCAATCATCCTAAAACATACAAATGCCATGTAATCATTCTTAAACAAAAATTTTATATAAAACATCAGAACTGAAATATAATCATCCCCAAAATAATAACCATGAGATGTAATCATCACAAAAAACACAAGAAGGATATGTAATCATTCCAAAATACAGAAATGCTTTGTAATCAACCTAAGACTTAATAATTGCTATGTTATCATCCCACCATAAAAATACATTGCAATCATCTCCCAAAATATGTGCGTTGTAATCACTACCTAAAATGTAACAGGACCGTTGTAATTTGTCCTTAAAACATAAAAATGCTTCCCAGAGACATAACCATGCGTTGTCATCCTCCCCAGAGACATAAGAATGCGTATTCCTCCCCCCAAACACACGACAGGTCGTTGCAATCCTCTCCCTAAACACACGACAGGTCGTTGCAATCCTCCCCCTAAACACACGACAGGTCGTTGCAATCCTCCCCCTAAACACACGACAGGTCGTTGCAATCCTCCCCCAAACACACGACAGGTCGTTGCAATCCTCCCCCCAAACACACGACAGGTCGTTGCAATCCTTCCCCCAAACACACGACAGGTCGTTGCAATCTTTCCCCCAAACACACGACAGGTTCGTTGCAATCCTCCCCCCGAACACACGACAGGTCGTTGCAATCCTCTCCAAAAACAAAACAAGGGCTTGTGCTCCCTTCTCTGTAAACATGAAAATGCTATATATGCAACCCAGAAAAACGTAACTGGGATATACTCACCCCAGAAAACATGAAATTGCAACCATCCCAGAAGCACACGACTGCGATGTAATCACCCCAGAAATAGACTCAAAATCACTACAAAAAAATCTCATGTAATCATCCCTAAAAAGCTTTGCTGGTCTGAGTGCCCACGGGACGCAAGTGTATGTGTTTTAAATTAATGGATTTAGTGACCCAGTTGCAGCTGGATAGATCTGGCATCACCACCTGCGTCCCCCCCCCCTCAAAACCCCCACCTCCCCCCCTACTGACCCAGATACTCTCTCGCGAGACACGAGGTAAAGCGAGAAATGAAAGGTATTTGCCCTCTCCACGGGGCTTGGGTGAGCGGGCCTTGGTCATTAGTATCTGGAGCTGGGGGTAATGACTACCTGCCTGGTACCAGGACCAGGTGGAGGGTGATACCAGTTAGGTCACAATGGTTCAACATGGTTGTAAGGTTGGGACTGTGTGCTGAAGCTCGTCCTGAATTGCGCGCTTGTGGTGTCTACACAGATTGTGATTCCTGAGCATCGTCGTGCTCAAGGGTCGTGCCATCGTGCTCAAGGAGGCGTAGAGTCGTGCTCAAGGGTCGTGCCATCGTGCTGAAGGGAGCGTAGAGTCGTGCTCAAGGGTCGTGCCATCGTGCTCGAGGGGGCGTACAGTCGTGCTCAAGGCCCGTGCCATCGAGCTCAAGGGCTGCACCGTCGTGGTCAAGATGTCACTCCATAAAGAGCTCCGAGACGCCTTCCCTTACGAGACAAGCTCGACCACCCTCCTCTGCAGGTAGACGCGGGGCAACACCCGCCCAGGAGCGATGGGTCAGCCAGCACCTTGCCCAGTAGCCTTCGCTTCTGAGGTATTCAGGCAACGTATCGCTCACCGAAGCGGCCCCAAATACGGCACGGAGGCCGGATCATTACACCCATGTTGCCACAGTCTCACATGACACATGACACACAGGTGAAAGGGACACCAGCCTAAGTAATTGCTGTTTACCATTAGCAGAACTCTCCTTGGGTGAAATTTACAAGTAACATGATTTCAATGTCGGATAAGGGTGAGGAGGGAATACTACCCACGTACCTCTAGCAAGTCGTGTGAGGCGACTAAAAGATGGCTGGAGGAGGGGGGCTGGAAATCCTCTCCTCCTGCATTACTAGTGGCAGAACTAGCAGGAGCAAAACATCCCCAATCATGGCCATCTTGGGATATATATGGAGATGTTAATTAGAGCTTCTTAGATGCTTGTAGACCTGACTAAGTCAGAAAGATTACAAGGAAAAGTGGAGAGATGAAACAGGGAAGGGAGTGCCACAGTTTCGCTGTACGAGGGAGAAAGGAAAGATTATAAATGCTAATCCTCGTGTGGCTGGTCCCCACACAGAAACTATGGGAAGCTGCAGCTAGAAGAGCGTCCCTGTCGCCAAGGCAAGGACATAAGCAGACTGCTAACGAGACAAATGGACAAATAATACCTGTAAAATCGGGAGAGGGCAGCAACATCGCGGCGGACAGAGAGGGATGGTTGAAGAGAGGTGATGCCAAGAGAATTAATGGAACGGTAGGTTTTTGAAACCACTCAGGATGTAGGATAAGCCATCCCATATATAGGAGCAAAGGTTCCATACTGGAAATAATTACAACACCTACACAACGCTCCAAGCTTTAGGGAAGCAGATTGTGTGATGGTGATTTATCTGGGGCTTCTAAGATAGAGCTGAGGACAAGGTTCTGCCCAACATGTCACGATGTTGAACTGTAGTGTTTTGAAATTGAACAGAGGAAAACGAGTGACATTTAGAAAGGGACGTAGGTAGAAACTGCGTTCTTTAGCACTGTTCAAGTTAAGTTGGTTACTGCATCCCTATTCCGAGATACTGAACAGATCCGAGTCAAGAGTTCAATGTTCAGTAAGAGAAAGAGAACGAATATTAGGATGATGAGGGGAGGAGGAAGTGAGTGAAATCATACCGAATGGAATCATCAGCGTAAGAGTAAACAGGGATAGATGGAGAAGAGAGATCATTTATGGAGAAAAGATAAAAAACGTAGATGATAGGACAGAACCTTGAGGAACACCATTGCTGACACAGTGAGGGATGAAGCTTCTTCAACTACTGCAATGGAATAGCCAGAGATACAACTATGTATAGGGGAACAAAGAGAGGAGAATAACTTGTGAAAAGTCACCCTTGGCTAGGCTGTAATTTTGGGTGGATACTCTCGTCAAAGAACTTTCAACTCCAAAGGAGTTCTCCTTTCCATGTTACTGGAGGCAGCGCAGCCTTGGACTGCACTAGCCTCTGGAAAGAAATCCTGGCAAACAACCAGGACTCTTTTGTAGAAACTGGTCCAAGGGTAAATATATATATATATATATATATATATATAAATAAATAAATATATAACCAAATATCACTTAGAAATTGTCTTTTACGCTCTTATGCTCTCGTTTGTTCCTCTCTGCAAAACAAACATAATAACCTTCAAGCACACACATTCCTTAGCACCCAAAGGTGACATAATTCCGAGAAGCTATATCATTTGCAACTACTGTTGTATAATAAACCAATACACCAGTTACAGCAAGAGGCACAGTGTGAACAGTTCCACCTACCAGTCTATGAGCTGTCGCATGAAGTGGGCACTAACTGTCGAATGACGGGGATCACTGACTGTCCATGAGGGATCACCGACTGTCGCATGACGGGGCCACTGACTGTCGCATGAGTACCACTGCCTGTCACATATGTGGACTACTGACTGTTGCAGGAGAGGACGACTGACTGTCGCATAAGTGGGCCAACGACTAGTAAAGCAACACAATGCTTACATTTAATGGACCCATGAGGATAGGTTCAAAAGAGTATGAATACTACTACAGATAATCACTAGGTAGTCTACAGACAGTTGCTTGTATCACTTTGGTAGTCTATGCTTGGTTACGAGTATCATTTGGTAGTCTACAGGCAATGACTAGTATCTCTTGGTAGTCTACAGGTTGTTAATAGTATCACTTGGTGGGTAGGAGTATTTCCAGGTGGGTATGACTATTTCCAAAGGCTGGTACTAGTATTTTTAAGTGCTTACCACTGTATCTCGGTAGATGTGTGTATTTCTGAGGGAAGGTACTGGTATTTATCAGAGGTTATTACCATTTCTGGGTAGATGTGATTATTTCTGAGGGAATATGCTGGTATTTCTAGGTATTTACTCCTATTTCTGGGTAGATGTGACTATTTATGAGGAAAGGTACTGGTATTTCTAGGTGTTTACTGCCGTTTCTGAGTGGATGTGATTATCTATGGGGGAAGGTAAAAGTACTTCTTGGTAATTATGAAAATATTTAGAGAAACAAGTATTTCTAACCAAGTGTGAATATTTTTGAAGTTGATCCTAATATACTTTATAGGTGTTGATATTTCTAGGCAGCCGCTAGAAATTCTAGGCAGGTACGAGAACTTCCAGGTATTACCAGTATTTCTGGAAATAGAAGACAGCAACAGTAAAGTTAACGACATCCCCACAACAGAGATGCCATTATCAATGAAGTTACGACAACCTCACAGCATAGACGACAACACCAGTGAAGTTAGGACATCCTCACACTACACCTCCAGTGAAGTTACTATACCCTCACTGTTCAGACCACATCACCAATGAAGTTACGACAACCTCATTGCTCAGATGACATCACCAGTGAAGATACGACATCCCCACAACAATGACGACATCATCAATGAAACTACAATACCCTCACTGCTCATACTAACATCACCAGTGAACTTACTACACCCTCACTGCTCAGACTACACCTCCAGTGAAGTTACTACACCCTTACTCCTCAGCTATATCACCAGTGAAGATACGACATCCCCACAACATAGATGACATCAACAGTGAAGTTACGACATCCTCACTGCACGCACGACACCGCTAGTAAAGTTCCGACACACCTCCCCACTTCGCAGACCTCGTCACAAAGGGGAAATCAAAACACCTTAACAGGCCATTAACACGCCCTCAACAACACAATCGCCTCCTGTCTCCTTTGTCGTCGGCTCTCCTATTCTCTCGCGGGGGAAAAGCAGTTTCCAGTCTTGTCGCAAAGTTTGTCCTCGGCGATCCAAAAACTTTTAATTACAGAGCTTGGAAAATTTCTTATTCAAGAAATGCAGTTTGGACCTTCCAGTGTACGGATGCGAGACGTCGAACGGACCTAAGGTGCGTCTTAAAGGACGCTCCTGTCTCTTCCTCTATAACCTTTCCACCTTCAGGAGTCGAGTCGTCCTCAGGAAAGTAGTTTCCTTCTGTTACCTCCGGTGTGTGAGTCTGAGATGTCACATGGTACTGAAGTGCGTCTTATAAGACGATATATTATCTTCTTACAGCAAAAAACCCTCTTTTTTTTAAAGCACATTAGTAATGCCTCTTCTTAAAGCACACTTCCTTCTTTTTGACAGCACACTACTCTCCTTCTGAATGTACACTATCATATTTTTTAAAGCACACTGCCTTCTTAAAGCACACTCCCCTCTTTTTGAAAGCACACCTCCCTCTTTTTAAAGCACACTACCTTCTTAAAACACACTAACCTCTTTTCAAGGCACACTACTCTTTTTTTGAAAGCACACCTCCATCTTTTTTTAAAAACACATTACCTTCTTCTTAAAGCACATTACGTTCTTAAAGCACACTATCCGCTTCTTAAAGCACACTTGCCTCTTCTTAAACCACACTATTCTCTTCTTATTTTACAGGTTACAGTATCTGCTGAAGCAGATGGGAAAGCCAGATAACAGAAGACCTGGTGGTCTATGACAGCATTTCCCAAACTAGGGGAAATATCCCCTGGGGGGAATATCCCCCTGGGGGGAAATTTGAAGCTACCAGGGGGGAAATAATTACACTGCCTACTAGCAATAAAAAAAATTTCAGATGGATTTTTTCATGTCTGAGAGAGAGAGAGAATGCCAGTTGTAAATGGGCGGCGACGTATCTACCAGGTTCGGTTCACGTTCAAACATAAATAAAATAGATTAGTAAATAGTCACAGTGTGTTTTGACTACTCTTTCCTTCGTACACATGAAGGGGGAAATCTGGATGGATGAACTGGGCGCAGGGGGAAATGGCAGAAAAAAGTTTGGGAACCACTGGTTTAGACCCTTCCGTCTTTCTCAGTAACTCGTGTTTTGGCGAATCAATGCGGGTGGTAAGTGAGGAACCTGTGGATGCTTTCTAGCTCACCATATTCTCCGACCCAGGAGGGTTACCGCACAGCAGTAGTGCAGTCAGAAGAGAACGAATTCTCGCTGGTCATCACTAGTCTCGATTCTCGTTTTGTAGGTTCTCACAACCCTGCCTATCTATCCTCATCAGTATCGCTGTCTACAAATAAAAGGGTCATCCTGCATCGTCACTTCAATGTCTTCGACCCATCTATATGTATCTGTCATGCATTCGGTGTGTGTCTATAGCTTTCTCCATTCGTTTTGTAGCAGATGTAATTCTTTTTTTTTTCTCAAATATATACCACGTAATTTTAGAAGACCCAGTAGAAGCCTTGACCAACATCTGTTTTGAAAGTTTTCACTACCATCACTCAATTAGATGTACAATCATTAAAAACTAGACGTATCGATAAAAACTTACCAATAACGAAATACAAGGAAAACGTGGATACAGTTCATTGTTCAGGAATGGCACGTCTCGCCCCACTCCAAAGACTCGCCTGGCCTTTGTCCAAGTCCTTTTGTAGTGGTGGGGTCACAGTCGCATTATTAGGGCCGTCCTCTGAACGGCCTCAGGGGAGCCTTCCTTACTCGCACACAATCCTAGTTTTCATTTGACCTTAACGGTGCTGGGTGGACGCTATTTCTCTAACAATTTTTCAATATCAGTGATTCAGCTGTGTGGTATAGTCTCGGGGAGGCAATGCAATCGACGGCGCCCCGGCTGCTCCTAATCCTGCAACTTGGCTCTGACCAACACGAAAGAGACGCTGAAGAGCCTCCTCTCCGCTTAGTCCAGCGGCCATCTTCTAACACCACTTAGTACGATCAAGATGCCCTTTTTTTTTAATCCCCTTCTGCGTTACGATGCTTAAAAAAGGCGGTATGGGCGGCCCTTGGGTATGATGATAAGGCCTTTCTCACCTGACGCCAAGGGTCTTGCTATTATACCCAAAATTGTATCGCTGTGCTTAGGGGATCGTATCATCGCGTTCAAAGGTCGTATCGTCGTGTTCAGGGGTCGTTCTCTCGTGCTCAACGGGCGAACAACATGCGGAGGTAGTCAGCCGCTCCCATGCACGCCTTACATTACTTGCATCGAGAATCATGAGTTCAACATTTGTTGCGCTAAATGTTACGTCTGTGAGGGAGTATATTCAGACTAATGGTTAGGTTATCCTGTGCTTAGGTCGACCATTTCTGCTTCTAGAAGCGCAGGTTCCAACACTCTTCGTCCCTCTGGTGTTATTAACACCACTAAAGCACAGTCAATATTGACTCTGTCGCACTAAGTCTATCAGTTCTGGAAGTAATGAATAATAAAGGAGTTGTAAGCCGTCTCCTCATCACCCAGTCTGGACTCTCTCGCATATATATATATATATATCCTTTTTCCCCTAAGGCTCTAATCACGGACATCCCTCATCGAAGCTAAGCCTGACATGAAAAAAGGCGAAACAAAAAAGTTGAGAAAATGTGTAAAAGCAAATGGTAAAAATAAAATAGATACATGTATGGCGCACGCATGGAAAATACATGCATAGCCTAAACTCGTTGGCCTCGGACCAGCAGTCCTGACAAAGATGATTCCGGGCATCACTTCAACACTCCAAAAGTCTAAAAGGTAGTATTTCCTCGGGCGGCTGGTGTTTACAACCTACTGACACGAAGTGCGAAAAATTATTTCGGACATCACTTAGCGCTCCTGAAGTCAGAAGGGTAGTACGTACTTCCCTGGGCGGCTGGTGTCTACAACCTACCTACACGGAGGATGGAAGACGGCTCAGGGAATCACTTCACAGTCGTGACGGTAGTACTTCCCTGGGCGGTTGGCTAATCTCCACCAAACGGGATGCCACACACCACCAACTTGCAAGATAGCACAGAGTTCGAGATCGCTCTCTAGACATAAACACAGGCTATAAGATGCTTGGTTGCATTATGAAATGTAGACGCTTAAACAATCTCTCAGAAATGTCGAACGAGTAAAGAACTACAGAAATATATATATATTAAAAAGAATGAATAATATCACGATTCTGAAGTTATTTTTCTACGCTTTCACATATTTCTGTATATAAAGCAACATATTCAGTGTACAAAACCCTACACTGTAAAAAAAAAAATAGGAAAGGGGAGCCGGCTTGCCTAGTGTGATGATAAAGAAATACTTTAATCACATCAGGCGATGAAGTAGATGGTATTGCCCATCGTGACCCACCGCCCCACGTGATGGCAACACTGCTCACCCTCCCACCCGACCCTGGGCCCTCCTGGTGTTGTCATCCCTTGCAATTGTGACACATTCCCAGGGCCCTGACGACACTCATTCATCCCTAAAGCCCTAGCGGTGTTGTGATACATTCACAAAGTCCAGACGATACTGGGATACATCTTCACAAAGATGCAAATCCGAAGTCCCACAGACACACGGCCCTGACCTCTGCGTGCTCTCACACGCTTACAGTCTAAGCCAAACGCACGCACACATGCAGACTTAAACAGCACCACACACACATATACACACACACAAAGGTCCAAGAACAGTCCTATACTACAACCGTAAATGCCATAACCATCCATGAACTAGTGCACAGCTAAACAAGTAAACAAGTGCACAGCTAAACAAGTAAACAGTCTTTCCATAGTTATGTGTACGTCAACTAATATTACTGTAACGCAACCGTGAAAATATTCATCACAATTTATACATAATGTATGCCAACACAATATTACGATAATTGAACCATTATGTATTTTACATCACTTAATGTTCAACTTACCACCATTAAACGTATAATCATAAAATTTTCTCTGAAGCTTCCTGTTCTAAGTAGGTATGCCTCACTCCTGTATTTACCCAAAGCGTAGAAGTATCCAGCCCCACCTTGACCTTAAGCTCTTTTGTGATTAAGTAAATTAATATCATTATGACCTCAATTCCGTAATTTCTCAACAGTATATTTTACAGCTGCACGGCTGTCTGAATTCAATAAATCATTCTTTATTTTTTTTATTTACACACACACACACACACACATACACATACACACACACACACGCGCACACATATCTGTAGCCCTTACAAGAGAGTTAATAATCAGGTCTATGTATGTAATTGCTTCTAGTCGTGGTTGAAGGTTATATAGGTAATCCTCCTGTATCAAAAATATATTACATTTCAACAAGGTGGAGTACAGAGGACTTCTGTCCCCGGGAAGCTGGAGGCGGAACGTCATCTCCAGGTGGGGACCTGTTCGAGACTCTCTGAGTACTGAGTGACCCGTGACAGCCTGTGGCAGGGCTTTATAAGGGGTTGGGTTCGAGAGCTCAAGGCGCTATCTGTGACTTATGGTAAGTCAGCAAACTTGAGGGTGAGCAAGCTTGGAAAAATTTGCTCATCTTGTACGTCAAGAACTTTACACCCGTCCTGTTTAGAGAATCAGCAAATTTAGTGATGAGCGAAAAATGAAGCACTTAAGTCGTCGTGAATGTTGTATAAAATTCAGGGTGGTCTTCACTGTTAGGATTCGTCCTGGCTCGAGCATAATACAATTTAAAACCGCTGACTCTCGCAGTTCCCTCATCTATCGCTGGTGGACTTCTGGGTAAACGTGTACGTTGAGAAGTTTGGCCGAGAGCTGAAGGTGAAGATTATAAGTAATTACATTCTTGGATGGATAAGTAGGTGTAGTGATGTCAAAAGGACGGGGTGGCAGGAAATACTGCAACTTCCTAATCTTATACAAATTATGTACTCCACACATTGTCATGCGATTGGCTGTTATCTGGAACCACATAGATTCACTTGTGTCGGGTCATAAATGGCTCAACAGTTCTTTAGAGACAACACTGTCTGGATCAGCACGCAGAATTTTCAGTCCTATCATAAGATTGATTTCAACTATTCTGTCCTCAGTGCTGGGGATACCAAGTTCTTTCTGCATGTTGAGTACTTTAGTGGTCTTTGGGCAACCAAGTATGATTCTTAAGGCTTCATTTGGCATTTTTCCAAGTCTGTTGATCCTTTCCTGATATACAGGACCAAAACTGGTGCGTGGTTAATCTATAAGGAACGTAATGTATGTAATGAAACATCTGCAATGAAATGCAACATCCTATGTAATATTAACCCACTGGGGTCTGCCTAAGACTCTTTGAGACCCCCTGTCAACCTTTCGCGTTACCGCTCAAAGGATGAGTATCGGGTGCACAATAAACTAGCCGCCGTTACCGGCACAAATGTAGTCCAGGGATATTCTTCTCTGTACTCCTTATGAAACTAATACTCACGAAAGCGCTCGGATTTTCGTGTTTCCTTTTCCATGTAGCTACCATCTTGCTAACACCTGCATGATCTTTACACGGGTTCCGCAGTACTTCGGAAAGTATTCCTTATTTTTGTGATTCTTGTTTGAGACCCGAATTTAAAAAAGGGAGCCTAAGCCTACATTAATAGGCCTTATATGCAGCCAGCCGTGATTATGCCAATATCAACCACACTGTAAAATCACTTATGGGAACAAAAAGGGAATATCTAATAGTGATGGTGGAACTCGCTTATGGTAACAGTGTTTCATTATTTTTGCTGACGCCTCAGCTAATACTGCCTCCGATTTTGCTGGAGCTAGCAACAAGAGTAGGGTGGTGGTGGTGGTGACGTGTGTGTGTGTGTATGGGAGGGGGAAGGAAAAGAATGTCAGAATCCCCGAGAAAAGGCACCACACGCTACACATATCAGGTACACGAGAGGTAAATAAATATATATATATATATATATATATATATATATATATATATATATATATATATATATATATATATATATATATATATATGCGCCAGGCTGAAAAACAGAAAGTCACCAACAGCCGTTTTAAGCTCGGTCCGCTATATTTGTAACAGACACAATCCAGTGATGGTTCTTGCCATTCTGACTATAAGGAACTGACGAGAAAATACAACCTCTCAAGGAAATGAAGAGCGTGAAGGCCGTGAGCAGTAACCGTAGATTTGAGTATGGAACGGAAAAATTCCTTAGTGTTCCCTCTCCCACCCGAAGGACCCGGTGAAAATGAGGACTAAAACTCGTACGGATATGCAAACGGAAATCTGGGTCGGAAGCAGAGAATCGGGTGTAGTTTGCAATCTAGAGCGAGGAGATCGGAGACGGTAAATATATCTGGTCTCTCAGACACCCTTATGCTGACAAATGAATCTCTCTCACAACCTAAAGATGAAATAAGAAATGGTCGCTAATACTATAACACGAACGGAAAGGTAAAATACAAAAGTATGTCTTTACCATGCCATGGGCATCAATCGCTGAGGGAAAGCGTCAAAACATTTATCCACTGCGTAATATTCTGAAAGAATGGAGATGTACTTCATCTGTATCTGTACCAGTCACTCGCAAAGAAACAGAGCTGTACTGGTATTCTGGGCTCATCCCGTGACATTCCTTCCCAGGGTTTCTCTTACGCACCGCAAGACGAAAGAAAAGCTGATCTCTCAGATGCAGAATAACGTCGCCCGATAAGGGTAAAATCCACTACACTGGGGAGAATAATTGCCATAAAACTATGAATATATAGAGTAAGATACAGAGACATCTATCTCACCATGGTGACGATATCAGCACACCCAAGGACCAGGTGATACAGATAATGGTCACGCCACAGACGCTCCTATACACACGACTAAGCAAACTGTAGAACACCCTTCAATTTCGCCAACATCCGAGAACTCAAAGAGAAAACTCAGATATTTCATATCAACAAACATAAATGTAATATTTCCAGCCTTCGCTGAATCCAGCACTAAAAAGAGAAAAATATGGATTCTAGAGTAGGAGCTCTTCAGGTGTATCACTCCACCAAGAACAGGCGATTTGGAGAACGAACCTAACGTGAGCAAATCACTCGTACCGACCTGCAGAAATCTTCACACGATATTGTGATAGCGTTTGCCACTACGGTTATAAGACACAGTGTAATAACATTCCGGACGTATAAACCAACAAAGGCTTGAACCGCATGGGTTGACAAAGCGCGTAATATGATGATGAAACCTGGAGTGAGATTCTGGGATACCCCATCTCGAATAAGTTTACTCGAAGAGTTCAATCTTCCACATCCAGGGTGAATTAACAGAGACAACTTCCAAGTGAAAGTTTAGACGAACAATGTCACACGAGAAATTTACTTTATGGCATCTTTTTGTTTTTTAATGTTGGAGGCTCCAGTCACGGACAAAAGTCCGCAACAAAAGACGCGCCTTAATTGAGGTATAAAGAGGTTAATTGTGAAGGAGAAAGAAGAGCTGAGGAAAAGTATTTAAAAATTTTGCAAGTGAAAAGCCTGTCTTTTAAACAGAGCGAGGTCATTAGCTGTTAGGAAAGACATTGAGGGGGTAGAGAGTTCCAAAGCTTCGGGGCATAAGTGAACAGTTCAACAAGTAACAGAACCAACGGAGATGGAATGACAAAAAATCGATTTTCACGAACGCCTGACCCGTAACGTCACCAAAGCCACATAATTATGAAGACACGATCGACATGCGGGCCTTCTGGAAGAGGAAAATCTAAATACCCCAGGACTGGAACCAGTAAGAGAAAGTTCAATAGACGCAACTACAGTAACAGCTGGGAAGTACAATTAAATGATCTTTCCTTGGAAGAACAGAACAATAACATTTTCCCCAGGCCACTGTATGGAAACATGAGACTTTTCCAAATATGTACCAGAGACAGTGCGGAGAGAAAATGTGAAGAAAAACGTAGTCAAGAACGTGAGCGTGAAACGTTACACTGACTTTGGAAAATAGTTCCAATCCTCAGCAGTCTTCCAAAGTTTTCCCTCCTTGAGGGCAAAGATTAGAAGGTGAAACTGATCCCACAAAACAAAAATTGAAAATATATAATCACAGTCTACTGTGGTACGAGGAGGCTGTGCACACAACAGGAGAGAGCCCTGAAATGCTGTTTCTCCATAAAGCAAGTCCAAAAACACATCCAGTACAGTCCTCCAACGTACATTGGAAAGATTAACATATGGAAGACAACAATGCACGAAATTTTTATAAGTAAATTTATCAGTGCTGAGGGAACCGATGAATGTACTCAGTATTTCATGAATCTCCAGAATTCTTTGCAAACAGCTCTCCTTCAACAGCACCATTACGGAGATCTGTTTTGCTCTATCACATCTCGAAAAAGGTTTAGACAACATGCCCGATCATTCTGCTGTTCCTGGGTCGGTCTCTTGGTGCAGTATTTGGATTGAACAGTGGAAAGAACCTCTGGGCAAAAGCTTTAGGTAACTAGGCTGAGCAGCGGGGATTCAAAACGAGCCTCCAGCAGCTATGCAAGATCTACCTAGGATAATGCAATAGTTATATATCGATACATGGAGAGAAGAGACGTAGAAACAACACACACACACACACACACACACACACACACACACACACACTGTTAAGGTCTTCCGTGGTGTACTGTCTACAGTCAGCCCACATACAATCCAAGTGTTCAACCTCCCCTCTGGGATGGTCGATAAATAGCTATCTGGCTTAGACATGGTACATATAAACAAGGGTAAGAGACGGGGCAACACGAGTGTAAAGCTTTCCCCCTATACATAAAAATGGCACACACACACACACACACACACACACACACACACACACACACACGAACGAGTGTAAAACTCCCTCTCTGTACAGCACACATAGATACATTCACGTACAATCAAACGAGATAATACATGTGAGAGAAAAGGGATAGAAAGAAATTAATATGATTCTTAACATCTGACATCACAGCCAAGCCAATGCTAATCAAATCATGAGCCAATTTGGAGTATGATGGGGTATAACACGACATACACAAAGGCTGGCACTGGTTGTCGTACCTCCGGTGGTGATACAGCTTGGAACGACCTCGTTATTTGTCTGGAAAATGATGCAAGATACTTCAGCCAATCAGGCAGGAGCCATTACTGGGCAATTACGCTGATAATAACGAATGAGCGATACGGGAATACCCCGCAGAGGGGCCGAATTTAACCGCGAAGTTCCTCAGGGAAAGATATGAAAAATTCAACTCATTTAGAGATAGTAATAAGTAATTATGTAAATGAGGGGAGCGCAGGACAAACAACTGTCGTCTGCGATCACTATGGTACCTTACCAGTCGAGACCCTTCGTTGCAGCCCAGGAACACTTGTATATGGTCCAGTAAGCCCAGGCGTAAAGGTGTACGTATGTAAGTTAAGGAAAAGTCCCAGACCCAGTTCTGGGTGTAGAGTTCTGTATCTTGAAAGCTCCTGGAATAGCTGTGGTGGGTAAGGTTCATCGCATCAGGTACTGCTAGTGTTGGGAAATTACACTAATGACGGCCATTGCAACAGATAAGGATAATGAGTCAATAATACTAATGACATTTATCAGAAGGCTGTGGATAAAGAAAAGACCGAAGAGGCCTCCAGGTCCACAGATGGTTTGCTTTGAGGCTCTACTTCGTGACGGATGTGTTAGCTGCCTGAGCTACGACGACCCTTGGGGGATAATGGCCTTCCCTTGGACCCAAGAGTCAGGTCGGAGGCCGCGCTAACATATTCAAATGTCGTAACGACGCGGTTCAAAGGCTGCATCGTCGTGTTCAACAAGGTGGTCAAGGATAATTTTTTTGTAAATGTTCGACCGGTTGGAAGGCACTTCTGAGAGCTGGTTCGGAACTACAGTGGCAAAAAGTGAGGGACCGTTACGTGCACAGCACACAGCGCACCCGATCTGCATAGGGTTTTCAGCTGCCACGGACATCAAACGGGAGAAAAGGGAACAAGTATTTTGGGCCAGTCAAGGAGACACTCCTGGTTTTGTTCCAGTTTCCAGTTCCAGAATAACGCATGGGGTTCAGCCAAACATTCGAAATGTGTGAAATGTAAAGAGCTTCCGACTCGTTGGCCTTGTGAGCCCCCCCCCCCCATTTATAGATCCATTATTCATAAGGAGCTAAGCCATCGATCGTGAATATCCATAACAGTTTTAGAACTAAAGAGAAAGATATTGAATAAGAAATATTTAAAGGTCGTCCGTGATGATGGGGAGAGGGAGAGGGAGAGAGAGAGAGAGAGAGAGAGAGAGAGAGAAATTTTCACAGTTCAGCTGGAGTTTTAATGGTTTATTGAAACTTTATACTACATGTTTCACGAAAGGAATCCGCATCGACAGATGTATACAAGTCACAAGGGCAGATTCCTTCCGTGAAATATGTAGTATAAAGTTTCAGTAAATCATTAGAACTGATGAAGTGCGATTATTTTTACGTGGAAGAAAGCAATTCAGTATCATGGACTAGTGTGATTCTCTCTCTCTCTCTCTCATATATATACATATATATATTATATACATATTCGCCTTTTCCCGCGTTAGCGAGGTAGCGTTAAGAACAGAGCACTGAGCCTTAGAAGGAAAATCCTCACTTGGCCCACTTCTCCGTTCCTTCTTTTGGAAAAATAAAAACTGGAGGGGAGGATTTCCAGCCCCCTGC